>JANZXV010000001.1:4873124-4886875 GCA_027576455.1 Erythroxylum roigii | reverse complement strand
TTAATAAATATTATATAAGGGATTAAAATAAATTTCATTAATTAAAAATAATTATCTTTATGTTTTATTTAATATGTAATTATAATCAATAATAAAAATATAACTACGTTGATATGGACAACCAAATAAGTTTTTGTTTTTGTTTTTGTTCGAAAGAAAAACAAAAAACAAAAACTAATAACTAATAATAGAAAAATAGAAGTGAAATCGAATGGCCCCTTAATGTCGGACTATTTTTGCAACAAATTGAAAGTTTTACTATTTTAGTGTCACTTTTTTTAAGTTTAGGTTAATATTACAAAATTGAGTAAAATTTGAGATGTTTATATAATTAGCTCTTAAAAATATTAGCTAGTCTTTTCGATATGTTAAATACTCCTCTTGCTAAAGAGGATGAACATCTTGGATTCAATGATAAAGTATCTGATGACATTGTCACGTACGTATCCTTGCGTTGGAGTACCTACCTTCTTATAGATTTAAAGCATTGGCTAACCATTGTCCATGAGTTTTAGAATATACAGTTGGCTGTAACTAATCAACGCCCCCCTACTTGCTGTTTCCTCCATTTTTCATATGATCCCTGAGTTGGGAACTGCTCATCATCCATGGAGCCAAAACATGCATGTCTCTTTTCCTTTACCCTGAACGTAACAAACAGGTTCTTCGTATAATATTCAAAAGACAACTATATTTGGTGAAAAGGTACTCATAACTTGGTTATTAAAACTCTTCACAACGCCGCTGGTTGTTGAGAATGTTGTACTAGTTTCTTTATTAGGCCAAAGACGAGACTTTTCCAAAAGGAATCGGTTCTCTATTGTAAGTAGCATAGGGCAGATTCTGAGGTTCATAAGTGGTAGTTGAGCTATGATAATTCTTCCACCCACGTACTTGTCTGATTCATTTACAGAAGTTTCAAGCGGGTGTTTCAGATGGCTAACTTTCATCAAGTTTTTCTACTGCAACAATCAAGCTGTGAATTTTTAAGGCTAATGTAGGCATTCTACTTAAATGTCTAGCTAGTCCTAGACTTGTTCTGTTACTTAGAACAGTCGAAGTGAGCATATACAATGGAACGTAAAGTGGAAATCAGAACCCAAAAATCACTACTAGTTTAGCTGATCAAAGTCATGAATTGCATGTACATGGGCCAGTCAAACATTTAAAAAGTGCCTTGGAACTGACAAAAAGAAAAGGACTGGAATTGGGAAATAGCATGAACGAAGAGACTGGTACTGGACATTTTTCATTGTCAATTTTAAGAGCCCTATCTGACCAAAGACAAATCCTAAGATGCCTACTTGCCTTATTCGTGCATCATTCTAGAAACTTACCCTTCTTCCTCTTCTGGTAAAACCTTGCTGTACTTTCACTCTCATGACATGAAAGATGGGCTCAAAGTGATAGGTGAGTTAAATAACTAAGAAAACTACACATGAAACAAATTGGTACTTGGTCATTTTACTTACTGCCATAGAAATTTGGACCCTGTTAAAACCTCAGTCCTTGGAGTTTGCAGCACTAATGAACTCTTTAAATATGTGAAAGAAATGCAAGTCAACAGTCAAAAACTCATAAGACTATCTTAACTTCATCAATACCGTTTTGCTATGGGATGTTTTACCTTTCTTGAGAGCTGCCTCCTCCAAAGCGTAATACTATGATTACGCCATATTTGTGGAAGCATATGCTTAGGTTTTATCAACAGTAACGCAATGATCCTTTTCCGTTTTGGCCAAACTGAAACATATTCTGAAAGATAATGATTCGTTCCTCGTTTCCTCTCAACTGTTATAAATTTCCTCTTTCTATCAGAACACCACATTTTCATTGCATCCTTCACTCCTCAGTACTCACTCTTCTTTTCACTCATAGAACCAACATCCAAATGGAAACATTGGGTCATCTCTTTGATCTTCCAGAGCAGATATGCTACGTACAATGTGGTTTTTGCACAACCATTTTACTGGTAAAGCAGTGTGCATCTTGCAAAATTCTTGACCTGAAAATTTTATGAAACTTCTCAAGTCTTGTGATTTCTAGACTTACCCTTTCGTCTCTCAAATATAGGTTAGTGTTCCATGCAGCAGCTTGTCCAAGATGGTGACTGTAAGATGTGGGCACTGCACAAGTCTCCTCTCCGTGAGCATGATGAAAGCAACTTTCTTTCCTTTCCATCTTATGGCTTCTCTAAGCCATGATGATCCTCAGGTGAAACATATGGATTTCTTAGCAAGTGTCACCGTTCTTAACTTTAGCAAAATAGCGAATTTGATCTTTCTTAATTTAAAGTAACTGTTCAGTGCCTTAATCTCAAGCAGAAGGAAGAAGCTAGTCATAAGCAAGTTGATGCAAGAAACGCCATGAACACACAACGCTGTTCATCCTTAATGACCTCGTCTGACAATGAAGAAGATAACAAAGCCGCTGTAAACCGTGTTGTTAACAAGCGTAAGTGTTTAGTTTAGTACGTTGTACAAGCAATTCAAGATTGATCATAACTGGTTTTTACACAACTAAAACATCTCATAAACAGCCCCAGAGAAAAGGCAGAGAGCACCATCTGCTTATAACCGCTTCATCAAGTAAGTAAATGTTAAGTTTATGGTTAGATCCTAAGTAGCCATAGATTTCTTATGATTATGCTCACAGCAGAGAAGAGATCAGAAGACTCAAAGCTGAAAATCCGAACATGGCTCATAAAGAAGCATTTAGTACAGCTGCCAAAAACGTAAGCTTCAATTAGCTAGGACCACGTTAGTTTACCAGAGGAAATAAATACTTAGTGGATGAAATGATGGATGGGTCACGAAAACTCAATCTTCGCAAACGTTTGTGATCTATTTACAGTGGGCCACCAATCCTCCAATCCAATACAGTGAAGCCGTCGAGGGCTGTGGCAAGGAAGTGGAAAGAGCGATGTGGGACAGTGAAGCAGCTGAGGTATAATTATTAATCACTGTAACAAAATATCTCATTTCCCTTTTCATGGCTGTACGAGTCGACAATATAACGACAAAGAGTCCCAAAAACTTTTACTAGAACGTGTAAACTATTAGTTGTAATACATATTACTTTGTCACTGCTTACGTTACAACTTAAAGTAAGTGTGGGGATTAAGATTCATTCCGATAAGGCACATTTCTGTCCAAAAACAGCAGATATTTCTTCTGATCTCAGACTTGAAATGGAGGCTATAGTTAATTTCTCAGATGGTCTACTGTGTTTTCCCGTAGAATTGTAGCGTAGCTGCTTCAAAATCTCAAGTTTGGGTTGTAATGCTAATGCAATCAATAGAAAATTGTCAAATTGAATCTTTAGTGCAAGTTTGAAATCTTTAGAAAACAGATTTTTTGAAATTTGTCTTATAAAATTTATGGAACAGCTTTATAAAGTATTTAGTTACATTCTACATGTTTGTGGTAAACTATGCAGCTGAGGTGGGAGACATGACCTCCTGATTTAAAAATTTTCAGGTTAACGTACAAAGGCAAAAGTTTCCAGGGAAATAAGTTTCCAGGGCTCGTACAAACTACCATTCCAAGAAAAAAGTGGTCCTTTCTTAGGGTGAGAACTGTTTTCCAAATCATTTTCCTCTTTGGGCTAGATGCCCTCGGGAACAAAATCAGCACTGCAAGTTGTGGAAATCTGTACTAGACACACTGATGAAATATATAAGAAGCTCAAGTTTTCAAGGTACCTGATGAATGATGTCTGTAATGTGTCAGAAGGACAACTTAGTCGATTTCTCTTTGCATACTGCAGCGCAGAACTCCCTCTCCATCAGAGTAAACAAAGAATCATGATTAAGCCTTGGTATGCCATACTTAAGCTGTAGCCTGTAATGGATTAATTGAAGACTAACAAATAATCTCCTAGAATCTATATGGAGCGGGAAGGTCCTAACCATGTTACCATTATTAGGAAGTTGCTCATTACTGTTATAATATGATTCAGAACCTTCAATCTTAGTGCATAACTATAACTCTTATTTGCAAAGATGCAGGAAATTTAACAAATAGAAAACGCTCAACGAAATCAATAAATCTTTTAGCTTGGATTTGTCTTCACTTGTATTTATGACAATATTTAAAAAATCGGTCCGAAAGTTAAATTACAAGAGATTTAAGATTTAAAAGATTCAATCGGTATTAGGTCGTTATAAAATCAGCTAAATATTGAATAAAATTAAATAATTTGAAATATGATTAGAAAAAATGATCCTTACCTATCAAAAAATTTGAAGTTTAATTGAAAAAAGAGATTATTAAATAAAAATACTATTTGATTTATTTTAGTATATAAAAACTTATTAATTTAAAAAATTAACCGATTTATTAATAAACTGATCGATTTTTAACGAGAAATTAATAATTCGTAAATGATTAGCTTGTTAAGTATACGTAAATTTTTATTGTGTTAGTAAATTAATGAATGGAATGCCTATTTTAATGAATGATTATAACTATCATAATCACAAAGCAATTATAATAATAATTAAAGAGAGTAAGAAAAGAGAGATAGAAGTCATTTAATTAGTTTAGCTAAACAATCATTATCCTACAACCACTTCCAAGGTTTCAATTGAGAATTCACTACTTTCTTCTTTTCAATGTGTAAAAAGGAAATCACTGTATAACATCTTCTTTGTCAGGAGTAAGAAGAATCCTCACAATTATTTTGCTCGATGACTGAGTGAAGAGTAACCCTTTACAAAATTTAATCAGGATTCAAATAAATTCTCACAAAGTATATTATTTTAAGAAATTTCTCCAATTATACAAGTATATGTTAGCTCAAGGTTTATATTTAATGATTTTGATGATAATTATGTAATATTTCAAAATTAACATCCGGGAAGATATTTTTTAATTACTTCTTTTCTTGCAGGAACCCTCTTAATAAACTTTCCTTATTAACATCCGGGAGGATCTTACCTTTTCGAATAATTAATTTTGGAAATTTTTGTTTTAATAGAGATGATATTGAAAATCTAAAGTCAACTCAGAATTAAGATGAAGTAATGGCTGGTTAAAAAAATTGACTACTTAAAAGAAGAGCAACAACACTTGTGAAGCAACGAGCATACACAGACTTTCGAAATATTTGAGCAGCATCTATCTTCTTAAGAGTCATATCATTCTTATTGTGCCTTAAAAAGTGAAAATACTCTATCGAGAGAGATTTTATTTGAGAACTTAATTTTTACATTTTATTTTTCTATGAACTTTTAGAAGCTTGTTATACACTTCAAGTATGAAAGGTTGGAAAATCTTGAAAAATATGAACTTGTGAGCTTAGAGAGGTTCGTCAAATTAATACTCGAATTCTTATAGTGAAATACTCAAGTTGGATGCTTGTGGATTGAACGTAGCTTGAGTTATAAGCCGAACCAGTATAAATCAACAGCTTCCTTCTTCTCTGTCTCTTTTAAATTTTCGTATTATATTGTGAGTGTGTTCTTTGTAGCAAGAGGCTCCTTCTGTTTTCAAATTGCAAGAGGCTCTATCTGTTTTCAAATTACAAGAGGTTTCTTTTAGTTTTAACAGGCGTCTTCTATTTTTAAATTATTTTAACAGGATTTATCATTCATTAGGTTCCTTTCATTTAAGCATGGTCATATCCCACAAAAGACTCATATCGCCTAACAGACTTAAGTTGTTTAAAAGGTTTTATTATTTGACAGGCTCTTACTATTTTTATTTGTTAACTAGGATTTGTTTATAATACGAATTGAAAGAACTTGCGAAAAGAAATTTACACACAATTCACGTCCCTCTTGCATGTGTTTGCTTTATCAGTATATAATAACAGGACAACTCACAAATTATCAAATAAAGTCCTTTGGGATCTGTTTAGGACGAGGAAACCGGAGGTGTTATGGTATCGAAACATATGGCACAAAATTATCCCACCAAGAACCTCCTTTCTCTTATGACTCGCTATACAAAACAGGTTGAATATGGTTGATATGATCAGATATTTGAGCATTAATGCATTTTTCCCCTTGAGATCATTTATTTTTTACGTGTGAACCGACTAATCAGGTACGGAAAGCTATTCTAATGCGATGTTGTTGGCTTACATAAAAGAATACCTTCTTTACTGTTATTCAGTCCTTGGCAGCTCAAAGAAGTCCCATGATCTCGTCTCACATAGCAGTTATTAGCATGTGTGTCCAATCTATATGGAAAGAGAGAAATACAAGGTGAGAGTTGTTTATGCTAATTAATTTGATCAAAATTTATATAATGTTGGATAATTATGTGCTAAACAAATTATATATACCCATTCTAGCAAAAAAATTATGAGTATTGTCTAAAACTCGTATCAATTTTGGTGTTTAGTATAATATAACACGGGTATCCATCAATAATGGATACCAATTTAGACAATTTTTAAAAATTATAAAATAGTCTCTCATCTTTTATATAATTAAAAGTTAGTCCTTGAACCATAGAAAAATATCATTTTGTAGAAATTTCTCAAAATAATGTCATTTTGATCTTAAACTTCTTAAACCTAAAGGTTAAAATGACATCATTTTAAGAAAATTTTCAAAATAACATCATTTTAGGACAGAGGTTTGGTTGCCAAGGCTAGCCTCAAGCTACCACTTCAGGCCTAAGACTAATATAAAACTCAGTTAGCCTAAACCTAACCTATTGGCTTTACATTAAGTTGGGCTAAAATTACGGACTCTACCTAAATTGTTAACCAACTAGAAGGTTTGTCAAATACTAAATTAACCTAATAGGCCTAAAAGTTTAAACTTTAACTAAAAGATACAAATTAATGCTAATTGGCTTATAGGTCAAAAAAATTGAAATCAAATTAAGTAGAAGACAGAAATAAATTTGCCCTTAACGAACCTGTAAGCCCAATTATTATTATGAATCTTATTATAAACCAAAAGGCACAAAGTTAAAGTTAATGAGCTAACAAATCCAATTACCTTGTGATTCTTATTTGTTAAACAAGAATGGTTTTAAAGATAGAAGATTGGGCTTTGAAAAGAGAAAATAAACGTATGAAAATAGAAATTAAGCTTTGGATCATGCATTTACATAAAAAAAACATAGGTAAAAAGAAAGAGATGTTCATTTTTAAGATTGATTCTAAGGCTTGAACCTAATTATTGGGTGTATTCATACTGAAGATGAGTCTAATTTATTTTGAAAGTCACTTATTGAGATTGCTTATTCAAACCGAAGTTCAAGTGAGCTTTTCCTATACATACATTCTAAGAGAAATTTTATTTATTAATTAGAGACTAAATGAAACAAATAAATTTATATTTAAAAATTTAAAAGTAAATGAACACCATAAATGGGCCTTAAGCCAATGTGAATCTTTGTCTTCTTTCCTAAAACATAATTGGCCTAATTTGTTACTGTACTTATGTTTATGATATCACTTGCAATAAAATGTTATTAGTGAAGTTTGACTAACCCTTTTGTAATAGAATATAAAGAGGCTTATGAAGTACTGGGCTTTTTAAAAATTAGTTGATTTACTATTGTTCTATAAAGCTAAGCCCACAAACATTATTCTTCTCTCTTAATAATGTTGAGATATTTTGATGAATTAAAATAGCACAATATCACAAAACAAACGTGTCATTTAGGTTAGCCAAACTTCCATCATAGGTTTTTTATGCACGAAATGTGCTTATCAATATAAGCCTTAAAATTAAACTATCATTTAAGAAGGTTAAATCTAAACCTTAAGGCCAAATCAACAAAATCCAAGACATCAAAATAGAAAAGAAAATCTAAAAGAGATTAATAAAGGGGTAATGGCTTGGAGAAATTAAGTATATAAGAACATAGATTTCAAGTGGTTAAGCCTTAACCTCACCATCTAACATGATTGACCAACACAAAATATTATATTTAGTTATATAAATGTATACATGACCATTCAAAAGTTTAAGAAAACGTATGAAATATCAATCTTGAATTAATAAAAACTTTATATGTAAATGGAAACATACATCAGAACCCTTAATGGAACCCTAATGAGACCATATTCAATCCTCTAACTTAATAAAAAGCTACATCAACACCCCTTAATGGAACCCTAATGAGAGTTTAGAGTTCCATATATTAATTAAATTTCTCAATCTCAATTGCATGAAATCATACATGCAATAATACACTAGCAATATTAATTTAAGGATAATTAAGAACACATAATTAAATCTCAATAAAACTTAAGAATGAATTAAGATAAAATAAATCACTAAAAGGTCTATCCTGAAATTCATTTAATTTAAGTACCAACAAAATTTTAGTTCAATATCATAACAACAATAATAAAGGAAAAACAAAAAACTGAAAGAACCATGATGATCCCCTTTAATCTTTATGAAATCCACCTTATGTTGATGGAAATCTACTTAAATTGTGTTTCCTTGCTTGTTCTTCATTCTCTCTATCATCCTAAGCCCTCAATATATGCTTTCCCAAGCCTCCTTTGTGTCATAGGTCACCCACATGGCTGTGTCCCTTAATCTTGCTTCAATTCTTCAAAATTCATATAGAAACACAGTCCTAAAGAGTTACACAGTTGTGTCCATCTCCACATGTTTGTGTCCTTGAAGGATAGCTTTAATCTTTCACTTTTCTATCTCAATTACATTTGATTTTTGCTCTTTTTGTCCCATGATGGAAATTAGGACCTAAAAAATAATATGAATGGATTAAGTAACAAAAACATTAATAAACTTTTAAATAAACAAACAAAATGCACTAAGTATGAGATTGGAAATATAGTCTATTTAGCATTATGAAACTCCACCACACTAAAGCATTCTCCTATTCTCAAGCAAATCAATTTTGTTACTTTTAACTTAATATGAAATAACTCTAGGAAAGCATCAAACAAATCAAAGATATCCATTAAGATTCTCCATTATTCATTCAATTATAAAGTTTATTGAATTTTTAAGCATTTAGTTACTTAAATCAAATTATAATTCAATCCACTTCATAATTCTTCAAATTCAACTCAATTCACACCATTTCACTTAATGTATAAAGTGCACATAAATAAAACAAATTTCTAAAACCTTTAAACACTTTAATACCCCTTATTAAAAACAAAACACTAAATGTAAACATTTTAAAAGCATTTAGAAGCTTGTTTGAGCCTTATCATTAATACAGTTGGTTACTTAACTAGGTTACTATCTCAAATCAACACTAGCACCACTCTTTAACTTTGATCTTTTATTGGTACATAGCCAACAGAGTGAAATTATTTAAGCCCATTTATTCACATACTACTTTTTTTCTTTTTTCATATGTAGGGAAATGAAAATGCTAAAAAATAATTCACATTTATGTCAATGTATGTATAATTTATACCCTAGTATTATAATGCAAATTAAGTGTCCATTCTCAAAATTAATAACCTAAATTGAAATCAACTTAATCATCAAAACTTTTAACTTTTTACTTAAAGAATTAAATCATAAACGTAACCAAACTTATAACAAATCATCTTGATCAAAATACTCTCAAGAAGATTTCCCAAATTATTCATTTTTAAGCTAATTATAACAAAATTAACAAGCTTGACTGCTTGACTGTTTGGCTCATTCCTCAATTATTGATGTTTTAAATGGTGCCTGGTTTATCGATAGCGGATGCTCAAGTCACATGTTTAGTTTGAGGTCTCTATTTCAGGATCCTAATGAGATGCAGAAAAGAGAAATCTAGATTGGGGATCATAAGTACCTTCAAATTGAAGGAAAAGGTATGTTTGCCATTAAAACTGTGCAAAGTGACATTAAACTTCTTCATAATGTATAATTTGTTCCTAGTTTAGCTTATAACTGAGTGTCGAATAATTGATGATGTAGCGCCCAAATACCCCTGGGATGAAATGTGGATGCCACACAAGACAGTACAAACAAACCAAAACATTTCGCGAAAGCATAATATTCAAAATCTTCCATTGGAAGCAATTCAGAACAAACATACATCATATTATACGTTGAACTTAAAACAAACTTGTTTCAAACCATACATACATTATAGCAAAAACTTACAACAATTTAGAATCATACACTTTATATATACAAACCAAAATAAACTCAAAATACATTTTTGATAAAAACAAGACTCAGACTCTATTGGCCATTGCAGTTGACTTGTCCCAGTCCTTAAGTCCTTCTCTCTAAACCTACACGGGGCAAATCCACCGAACTAAGCATATAACTTAGTGAGTAATAACTAATCGATACATAAACTGACAACTAATTATACAGAATCATGATATAACATAAGCATGCATCAACAATTTATCGAAACAAACAATTCAAACATAATGTATCTTGGAACAGGTTGTACAAAAAATAGAATTGAATATCAAAAGAGGGTATAAACCCTTCAAAATCAGAATATAATATCTTTGTTTAGATTAAAAATTAAACATATTTCAGAATACAAAACTCAAATGACTGCTAAATCTATTTACAGAAGTGGGTAACGATACTTATACAGAAGAGACCGAAGTCTCGACACCGTAGTGTCACAGAAGAGATCGAAGTCTCGACAGCAAAGTGTCAATAACAGAAGACACCATAGTGTCACAAAAGAGATCGAAGTCTCGACAGCAAAGTGTTAATAACAGAAGACACCGAAGTGTCACAAAAGAGACCAAAGTTTCAACACTGAAGTGTCAATAGCAGAAGACACCGAAGTGTCACAGAAGCAGCTGCAGACTCTTCTAGGCATGTCTATTTACCCACAACTAGGACTTAACAGATTCAAAAATAGGGATGTCTGAAATTCAATTCACATATCAATCAATGTTTTCATACCATGTATTCAAACATATCACATTCTTACAGCTTTGCAAATCATTCAATGTTTCAAATCAATAGTAAACAAAACATTCAAAGCAAAACTATCAAAAATTACTTATTGAAGTACTTACAAAATTGACCATCTAAATTACTTACAATTACTCAAGGATTACTTACAAAAATTACTATCTAAATTACTTACAAAAGCTTCATGTTTGCTTATTGTCTCGAAGTCCCGGCAATATCTGGAAATGGTCGGTCTATGCATTCCTCTATAACATTTAATACAATCGCATATCAAAATTGTGCACGATATGAATTTACTAACGCACATTCATGTATACTAAATATGTATGATGCATGTTCATGACAAATTATGGGTTTCTTGTCCTTAATCTTGTCATATAATTAATCATGTGAAACCATACTCAATTCCTCAGTCCAGATTTATTTCACAACCAACTTTCAGGTCCACTTTGCTCAATTATTCTCATCAGAAAGGTGAGGTAATTAGGTAATACTTCCTTCTAGAAAGTTTTTCCTCTTTGTCTTAGGTTTCCAATTATACCAAGTTCATCTAATTTGGTTTAGTATATTGAAAGTTATACTCAAAAGATTTTAGATTATTCTTAAGCTTCAGCAGAATTCTTATCTCAACTTCCAATCAGATTATAAAATTCTTAGAGGTAGAATTAGAATTTAATCTCTTCAAATAATTTGTAGCCTTATGTCTCTAATTTAATCATAATTAATAATCATCTCACTCTGAGGTCCACAGATCAAGATATAGTCCAATTACCGAATTATGTTCAGTAAAAATCATCCCAGTTATCATACTTCAGCATAGTCACATTTCCATCTTACATTCATCAAACAATCCACTTCATAAAGTCCTAATTTTTGGTGGAGATGAAGATCAATGTCTTATGAGTCCAATGGTTCAAGAATCAAGTCAGTTGGATATCGGATGAAGAAGTTATAACAAAAAGATCAAAGTATGTTCAAAAAATAACCTCTTTCAGATAAACAGGGAAGTCGTGATCGTGCACATGCATGACTGCGACACTCCGGGTGGACCTGCAAAGTTGCGATCATGCACATGTATGACCGCGACACTCCGAGTGTTCCTGTGAAGCTGCGATCGTGTACATGCACGTCCACGACATTCTTGGTGGACCTGCGAAGCCTTCTTCTTCACCTTACCTATTTTTTCCAGCTCTTCCCAAAACAAACTTTTGGGTCACGTTTACATGATCATTTTGACAATGAAAACGAAGGATTTAGGCCAAATGTTCTTCTAAACAATTGTTTGTTTATGTCTTAAGTTTCTAATGACACTAATTTCGTGCAATTTGGTTCAGTATTTTGAAAGTTATCACCAAAGTACTACATACAATTCATAACCAGTGATATAATCCAGAAACTCCACTTCAAGCCAAATTTTGATACACTTAGTGACAAAAATCAAATTTGACTCCCTCACGAAAGTTATAGAAATGTCTTTCTAGTTTAATATTAATTTAACTTTATCTAATTTGGATAATCATAGATCAAGTTATGCCTTAAATACAGATGTATGTTCAGTAAAATATTGCATATATCGTATTCCAATGACTATAACCCTTCATCTTGTTCATCATATCACCGAATTTGCTTCTTCTTTCACCACCCACACATACATCAACACCATTTACACATGCAGCAATCCACAAGTATGAAAATACACACCATTCATGCATGCATCCCTCTAAAAAATTAAAACATGCATAAAACTTACTTGTCTTAAGTTTCTCTCACTTTAGCAAAAATTTCTAGAAATGGGGAGAGCAGCCAATAGATTTCGGTGTTGGATTACAAAAAGATTTTGTAACAATCAATACCCTCAAATGGCAGAAGAGTCGCAAGGAATAATGTGGGTAAGCCAATAAAACCAAAAATGCAGAAGTTAAGTGTTTAAACAATGGAAGAGCAAGAAAGAAGATAGTGTTTTCAGTGGAGACAAAACAAACGAGCTGCAGAAACTTTCTTACCTAAAAACGTGACTAGATGGCTCCATCCCTTATTGACACATGTCCTTTGGCTTGTCTTACATTTGTCACCCATTTAATTAGCCCATGTGTCACTTACTAATTGCTCCACTTGTCACATAGTAATTTGTCCAAAATTGCATATGCACATATAAGCGAAAACTCAATGATGCAAAACATAAAGTGTACTGAAATTTCTCAATATTCTAACCCCTAACACATGGTGTTACAGATGACTAGTGGATATTCAATTATGTTTGATGGTGATCCTTGTGCTATTTATGATAAAATATTTGTTCAGACCTCAGTAGTTGTTTATATGACACAATACATAATGTTTCCCTTTGAAGTTTCAAAGGATGTGTGTAGTGCTTTAGTTGTTAAGGGGAATAATGAGGCTAAATTATGGCACTTAAAATATGAGCATTTGAGTGTAAATGGTTTTAGTGTAACACCCCACTTCCGCGTGACCCGAACCCGACATCGCTGGTGATATCCGAGTCCGCACCCCATGAGGGTGGCATGCTACATCACTCAGTATAAATCTTTTTTTTGAACACATTCATACACGCGAAAAACAGTATACAAATTGAGCCCGCATTAATTTGCAAACATTTTCAGTCATTACAAACAGTCAACAATAATGTACATTTAATGTACAAAAATTCGTAACTAAATTTGGGCCCACTATAAATGCAAAGCATTATTTTACAGAGATTGCGGAATACAATTTTATGAGACACTAATGCAGACGCGAACTGATCCCGACTTCTAATCTTCCCTTGCCTGCAGTAGGCATACTCCCGTGTCTAGCGGGGTACTCTTCAGGGCCTGAAAAATAGATGCAAATTTTGGGTGAGTTTTGCGAACTCAGTGAGGAACCATCATCGATGGTTCGCCCAATT
>JANZXV010000001.1:4821833-4839676 GCA_027576455.1 Erythroxylum roigii | reverse complement strand
AATAATTATAAAAGTTGAAGTAAATAAAATAACTAATTAAAAACTTTGAAAAAAAAAGAGGGGAAGGAGAGGCGGGAGGGAGGGGGAGAGTTTAATTTTTTTTGAAAATTTTGCAAAAAAGTCTCCATATTTTTTAAAATTTTCGGTACCGGCTGATATTTGGCTGGTATTTTGAATACTAGCCGGTACAGACTAGTACCATCCGAAACCGGCCGGTATCGATCGGTATTTAAACCTGGAACAATCGACCTCCATTTCATATCTATTTTGCTCCGGTATGAAACGGTATCTACATTCTTTATTGAAACCAGTCAGGGTTTCAGTAGTGACACTAATTTTGTTGACCAAAAAAGGTGACTGTAAAATGATAATGTTTAAATCAGCACAAATGTAGGACAACAACAATCTCAAAGCCATTAAATAATATCTTTGTTGAAAATCCAGCCACATATATTATGAAACACCTGTGGAATGAATACATAATATATGCAACTAGACTTCTACATAAAAGCGATCAGAGTACAAGCCATCAACTCTCATGACACTACCACCTGTGGGCGAATAGATCATTCAAACAATGAATTTTCTCTATTCAATGCCTTTATGCACATCTCAAAATCTCATGAAAGATCAACACCTGTGGGCAGAATAACCAAACATAAGACTAAAAACATCCCCTAACGTGTAAGCAAAACAATTCAAAATACTGACTCGAAAGGCCATTGTAGTGACTATATCCTCATCAGCACTAAAAAAATCCATAAACACAAGGGATATATCTTTATGTTATCCTCACATTCTTTATAGGCATATGGTATGTGACAATGTAACATCAATAAATGCAAAAATCCCAATGCATAGTCTCATTGTCACACACTCGTGCTTAAGCCATTCTCTGAAAACTTCATTTGGGACTTTCATGAAAGAAAAATCTCAATAGAGTGACTATCATGCATCACCAGACACAGAACTTACCACCTGAGATAAGAGAACCTCATGTATCTCCCTTATGGCAAGTTTGTTGCACAAAAATTCATTCAAAAATGGTTTCAGAATGTCTCAATTCCTTTTTTGAGTGATTATCATGCAATCCCAAACACTAAATATGAGACCCGAGACACGAAAACTTGAAGTATCTCCCTCATATGATGTCCGTAGCATCAAAATTCACTCAAAATCGGATTCAGAATACCTTAATTCCTTTTCTGGAGTTAAACTTTAATTTATTAGTAATGTAATAAATGCAGAAAAATGGAAAAACTTACTTTATGAATTTCTCGGACCCGAAAACTGACCCAAAACACCCGGGGATACCCTTACAGCTGTGTTTTTTTAAATACTGTTTAAATTCCGTACGGCTGATGTTAGTATGACGTCAGCTGCAACACATGTCACCTAACAACGTGTCTCAACAGTGAACGGCGCCTGCGTTGCACTCTCTAGACACGGGCCCACGTGCTTATTCGATGGCGCGTGCATAACACGTGCTGACACGTGGTGTGACACAGTCCACCCATGTGTCGACCACATGTCTGACACGTACGTCACACGTGATAGACATATTGCCCCTCGGAGCGGTACTGTGCATCGTCGAGCGCGTGTGCCGGTCTCCGTCGTCCCTGCTAAAAAATGACGATTTTCGGTGAGTTTCGGGCCGATTTTTCGAGCTCCTGGGCTCCTTTTCACCATATTTTTCAAGGCTAAATACATGTATACTACTTTCGTTCAATAAAAAGCAAGAGAAAACGAGAAATAGAAGTTAAATCTGTGAAAACCTTATGAAGAGAAAATCAAAATTTTTTTCATTTTTAACTATCCGATCAGGTTACCTCTCTGATACCACGTGTAATATGTAACGGTACCTTAGTTACGTATTTCGGATCGAACGTGAAAAGGCAAGAAATGAAGAAATGCAAAAAATACCTGATTTTGATTCCATAATTTCAAATAAGCTTTCTAAAGTCAAAACAAGCGTAAATTCACTGCCGTCTTCACGGGAACTGCTCATCGAGACGCGGGTAAGTTCTTTCTGTAGTTTTCTCAAAACTGAAGCTCTCTTAACGAGTCAGAGAATCCTCATACTTACGATCCATTTTTCATATGGACTTTGACCCATTGATTTAGATCATTTATTTGGCCACTTTATTATCTTTATCTGGATCAAATTACGTAACTTAATCGATAAGTTAATAAAAAGCCAAAAAATGCAATTAATAGTTGTCTAACTTTATGAGAAAGGACATATATATATGTTAGTTTCATATGATAGTTTATCTTAAGATCAATTATAAAATATTATTTAATTTGAAAGATAAGGACTAAAGATTTAATATATATGTTTTTTTACATATAATATAAATAAAATATTAATTTATTAAAAATAAAAGAATGAATAAAGGGATTGTTTAATGTAAAATATTTGAATAAAATATTTCTTTAAAATGGATATTTTCAAAATATTAGTTTAATATTTAGACCATTAAAATGACATTGAAGTGTTAACAATAACTTAAGATATTGAAATTCTGTTTAAAAATAAATAATTTAAAGACCCAATAAACTTTTCAATATGACATTCACTTAAAAATAATTCATAACTTCTCTCTAATAATGTTACCTTTAGTTAATAATGATAATGAACCGATCTATTGGTTTAAATTCAGGTTTTTTTAGCAGGTTGATTCATGGGCAACCTCTAAGTTTAGTCTTATACAAAACTTAATTATTTTAAACAAAATGATATCGTTTTGTTTAAAAGAATTAGGCTTCGGATAAATCTGGGTCTCAACAACTCAACCTCGAATCTAATAAAAAAGGGTACATTTTACACTTTCAATTTTAAAAAAATTATTTTTAAAAATTTAACAAAGCCGACTTACTGCCATCCTTACCTTTAGCAAAGAAAGAATACGAAGATTGAGGAAACCTTAATAAATTCATGTAATTGTTTAGTCAAACATAAAAGTAAGAAAATGTGGTGAAATAAGAATTACAAACCAATGAAATCCTACGATATCAAATGGAAAAGTATTGTAAATTCAGAGGTACGTTTAGATGTAATCGTTTAGAATCACACTATACCAAATGAGTGGAGAGAATATTATGTATAAACATTATTAAAGACTGAGAAGTTGCTCCGCTGCATTAAAAAATGTCATCCGTCAATATAACCATCTACATTTTCCTACCTAATTAGCAACAAGTTCTTTAGTTCCCATACTTCGTGGGAGGGAAATCAAAGGTAGATGACCTGCATGACATGATCTATAACGTAAATCATTATCGATCCTTAAGTTGGAAACTTCTTCTTTTTTTTTTTTTTTGAAATGGAGGAATTCGCAGATGTTATCTTTTAGATGGGCACTAAGTAAATTTTCAGATTAACTTAATAGCATGTAAATCACACCAATTAAGTACTTCGCACTAGATAAACCCTGCATAACATATTTAATCGAGAAAGCGTAAATAGAGAAATTCAAACACAAGATCTTTTAGCCCCATACTTCCCACTCCACTAACTCAACTTTCTTAATCTTTGGATCGGGCCAAAACTACCTAGCCTATTTAGAGATTGAATCCAATTTCTCTTCCTCTCTCTCCCACCATCAACATGTGATTAATTTGTCAAAAAGAAAAAAGTCGTGAAATTATGTCAATGGTTGCAGTCCATTCGACCATTGTTCATGGCGTTGATTCTAGACATGGACCCCATCTTTCGTAACATAGCCATCTTGGATGGACAGTATTTGATCCGTTCCATAATTGCCAATGAACAGTTGCGTATCTGATTATATAATTAATGGATGCAAAGAATTAAAATGGCATTAACGTGGGTTGCTTAAATAAATCCCGGGAATCGTGGACCATTGCGACTCGTCGTTTGCTCACCCGCCAAAATTACCTGCCAAAAGAACCACCGATGGTGTTGCTCATGTGGGGTTCACGTTCAGTGTTTGTACATCGTTCGTCCCGCCTTTTCAAAATGTATAACGTGGCACGAGGGGTAAGCTAAGCATATCCAAAGGTTTGACGATTCATTGGATGGTAACTTTGGGGATAGTTTTGGAAAGTGTTGAAGAGAAGAAGTTGTAACGTTGAAGGTCTTGTGATGATAAGTGTTGCAACCAACTCTGACATGCTCTCATGATCCTCATGACATATTAAATGTTAGGTGATATAAACGTCTAAGCAAGCATAATATGGATTTGGACAATCCATATGGGGACAATGTAACCGATAAAATGGGAATTAATAAGACTTTACATAAGGAAGTAACGTGCAAGGAGTTGTAATTCGGATAAAACCCAAGAAAGAATAGTTACATTTTTACATCAAATCCAACCTAAAACACAAAACACAGACTTTTAACTTAGTATTAGAAGAAGTTGGTAAGTGGTATTAGGAAACATTTTGTTAAAACATAGTTTTCTTGTGCATATTTGGAGGTTGCAACTACTACAAGCCCAGGACCAGGACCAGGACCAGGACCAGGACATTGTTTAGTATCTTCTGTTCATCAAGCTAGTAATTGGATTTTACAAATTCAAGGAACAGGTTAAATCTTCTAATTAGTGATTCGTAACATTAAGCAAAAGGTGAAAACAAAGTTAAAAAAAAAAAGGAAGAAATGTTTAGGAGAAGAAAAGCATTGGAATTTATGGAAAATTAATAGATATCGGTTTGCGTAACCACTAGATAGATAGCAGTAACCAGTCTGCCACTACCACCATTACCAACTTTTTTTTTTTGTTCAATCATTTACTATTCTAATTCTGTTTCTTTCTTCAACCTCTCCTTTGCCTTCTTTCCCTAAGCATGTCTTGCACCTTCTTCTGTTTTTATTCTTGAATTATTTCTCTCTCTTTGTTGGTTTTTCCTTTTGTTTTTTTTCTTCTTCTTCATTTTGTTGGGGTGTTGAAGTTTTAGATCCTAGATGATCGGTTGTTCTGTGTGTTGTAAGAAAGATGCAATCTTTGACATGGCTGTTTTAAGGTTTGGGAGATGTTATGATCGATTTGATTCTGGGCATGTTTTGTTCTTTCTGATTTTGGGTTGGGATTGAAAGATCTCAAGGGACTATCTTTGCATGCAGAGGAATCAGATATAGAGGTAATTTTCTCAATCTGGTCTCTGTTGGATTTTCCATTTCTGAGTGGATGCTTGTGTTTTGTGTGCTTGTTTCCTGTCTGTGCACTTTGATGCTACTACATTGATGTGTATCTTTATGAAGATCTAAACCTTTTGTGTTCTTGGATATGGTTTTAGATTTATCTTTGCATTCCAATTTTTGCTTCCACAATTTCTTTTTTCCTTTCTAAAATTTTCTGTTGAAATGCTTGCTTGTTTCCTTTTTAGCATTTATCCCTTCTATGTTTCATCATTTTCTTGGATTGCTATCTCGTGGCCTTCGTTTATAATTGTTTCGCCTTCTCTGTGCAGGTAGGAACATACCTTACTGCACCGTATTGCGAAAGCATTATAATATATGTAGATTAAGAGTATCGGACAATGTTGGGCGGTAACAACAACAATCCTCTTCTTCCCGTTTTCGCGGATGAGAATCGTATTCCTTATCAGGCTAATGCTTCAAGTCAACTCCAGTTATTTGGCAATTGTGAGTTATCATTTCATTTAGAATCCATTTGATTTGGATTTAGAATTGGAGTTTCAATTCCTGTCTATAAACGTATTTTTACTGTAGTTAAAATTGGGTTATTCAAACTAGTAATGTCCATGTCCTTTAAATTTGGATATCTACAAAATAACTACTTTTGAATTCCTTTAGAATAGATAAAGACTTGGAGTCATTGCATGTCAGGACAACTCAGCATCCAAATCCCTGTAAACGTTGAAATACGGGGGTAGTGAGTTGATTGATTTTCTTTTGGCTGAAAAAGAAGAAAAAAGAATCATAGAATTGGTAGCTCAAATTGTGTTCAAAATGTTGTCATTTAGAATCTATGAGGAATTTATGAAGAAATGGTAGAAGGTTTAGTGGTGGGGAAGCTGAAATGCTGTGAGGTCTCCCTAAAACCCATTCCCATTCTTGGATGGAAGATGATGAAATTTACGGGAACTGGTAGTAGTACTTTTCAAAGTTGGTGATTGTTGTACTTTTCAAAGTTGCCAAGTTTTCCAATAGATGAATAAAACATCTATTGGAATATACCTTCTTGATTTCAGAAACTGGATAGTGGCAATGGGTGGGTTTATTTTGTATCTATGAACAAGCATGACGACCTAAACTGAGAACATTTTCATTTTGACATATGATATAAGAAACTCTCTGCAGGTATACTTGTAGGTTTTTGTGTTTCTTGTCATGTCTGTTCATAATATGCATGGTGAAGCTGTTGCTTTTTATGCTGGGTTCACTTGACAATGCATTTGCACATCGCTTAAAACTTCCTTAGAATTAAAGCCAAAAAATGGGCACATTTTTTCTTTGTCTTGTTTACCATCTTTCACGTATCATGTTCTTACTACCTTTACCACTCTTTTGGAAAAGGTTACAATGAAGCTGTCATCAGAACATTGTTATTATGTGTGAAAAAGCTCAACAGTACTTCATTGGGTTTGGTTGCTGGTGATGTTACCATTGTACTGCCTGTATTTCGTAGTGACTGTCCAAATTGGTATCCCTTGCTTAGAAGTTACAGGGGACTGCAATCAGTGAGGCATTTCATGTACTCATCAGGGGCTAAATCTAATCTTTCTTTCTTTTTAATTAATTTGAAAACATTCTAGTACATTCTTCCTAGTATTTCTCTCTGTGTCTTCATAAGTAACTGTGTCTTTGTTGGCAAAAGCGTATAAAGCTTCAGAAATCATAGGAAAAAGTCTAGTTTTTCAAACTTCCTATTGTCAAGATTTAGCGAATCAATGAGAGCTGCTTCACTTCTTTGTTCCTGGTTCTGCATTCTCTTCACTGAATTAATTCCAAGTCTCAATAGAAGAAAATTTTGAAATAAAAAAGTAGAAGCCACAAAGGTAGCTGAGTGATCTTTGATTTTCTTGTTTGTATCAGTACCAACTGGATGCAGCATTAATCCAGTGAATTATTTTGGTAATGAAAGTGTTAATCCCATGCTTCGAGCAAACAAACGATCCAGAGAAACAGAAGATTTCAGTAGACAACAAAAGCTGCAGATGTCCTTAAATTTTGAGATTTGTCAAGATGATGCTGACCGATCACTGAGCATCCCAAATCAAAACCCTGTGTCAACTGGTTTAAAACTATCATATGATGAGCGTAATTCATCTGTGACATCTGCAAGTGGAAGTATGACAACAACACCGGCATTTGTTTTGTCCCTTGGTGACAATATAAGGACCGAGCTTGATCGACAGAAAGAAGAATTTGATCAGTATATCAAGATCCAGGTTCTTATTTGACTCGTGATCATTTGCACTTACCATGGATTACCTTGCAATTTTTTGACCTCATTTTCATGATTCATAGAGCAGTAAACTTGGTTATGCACGCTGTTTTGCTTTTTGCTGCCTCCTGTACGAACCTGAATCATCAATGCTTTACAGATTGTGAAAGTCAAAATCACCTGCATTCTGTTGTTCTCAGATTTTTTTTTTTTTGGATAACTTGTACTGTCAAATATAGAATTTCTGTTACAAGGACCTCATTTTATGAGATATAGAGAAGTAAACTTGTTTATGCATGCTTTTTGGCTTTTCACTGCCTCCGATAAAAATCAGAATCATCAATGTTTTACAGATGGTGAAAGGCACAATATTTCTCCCACATGCATTCTGAAGTTCTGACTGTCAAGAACTCTTTCTTTGAACATTTGCAGATGGTCCAAAATGGGATAGCTGGTGCTCTCAATATAAATTTCATCTGTTACAAGGACTTCATTTTGATGATTTATAGGGAAGAATTAAACTAGTTTATGCATGCTTGTTCGTTTTTTGCTGCCTCCTATAAAAACTTTAATCATCACTGCTTTACAGAAAACGAAAACCACAATGCTTTTCCCACATTCGTTCTGTTCTTACACAAACTTTTCTTTGAAAATTTGTGGATAGTCCAAAAATGGGATAATTCATGCTTTGAATATTAAATTTATCTGTTACTAGGACCTAATCTCATGCTATAATGGATGCTTGCCACACATGCAGGAAGAGCATTTGACTAAGGGGGTAAGGGACATGAAGCAAAGACATGTCGCTTCCTTTCTTGCTGCACTTGAGAAGGGTGTTAACAGAAAATTGCAGGAAAAAGACATTGAGATAGAGACCATGAACCGTAGAAATAAAGAATTGGCTGAGAAAATAAAGCAGGTGGCTTCAGAGGCCCAGAATTGGCACTACAGGGCAAAGTACAACGAGTCTGTGGTTAATGCCTTAAGGACCAATCTCCAGCAGGCAATTTCACATGGTGCTGACCAAGGGAAGGAAGGCTTTGGGGACAGTGAAGTTGATGATGCTGCCTCTTACATTGACCCTAGTAATTTCTTGAACATTTCTGGAGGGCCTGCAAAACTGCTCTCCAGGAATATCCAAGGCTTGAAGGAACATATGACCTGCAGAGCATGCAAAGCAAGGGAAGTGTCCATGTTGTTAATGCCATGTAGGCATCTCTGTTTATGTAAAGAGTGTGACATACTAATCAACATTTGTCCTGTCTGTCAGATGATCAAAGCAACTAGCGTCGAAGTGTACTTGTCATAAACTACAAAGTAAATCGCCCAAAGTTACATACAATTATGTGTGATATTTAACACTTGAAAACAGTCTTTCAAGAGCTTGAGCTTGTACACGGAGGAAAACTTGGAACTTCCGTGAAATGAAGTTTGGCAACTTCTGTAGCTATATTTTCAGGAGCTTCTGACTGACTTCTTAAGTCCTTGCTCTCATCCTGCGTTAATCTGTCTTGCATATATGATCACACTATTATTAGGTTATGACTTGACTTGGTTCTTCTATGTTGGTATCTTCTTGCGGTTTAACTGAAAATCATCGTATTGATGAACCAAACTGAAAAAAAAAAGAAGGCAAAATGCTGGCTGCAAGGTCAAATAGCTAGGTGTTAGCGTAACACTAGCAAGATCATCTTATTAGTCAGCAGTAAACTTTGACCAAAGACATATGACAAATCAATGCGTGTTTGGATAAATCAATTACTTAATTATGCTCAAAGAGCAGATCATGAGTGAACTAGACAATGAAGGTATATCGGTTAGACCATATATAAAGTGGCTTGAAACATTACCAACCATCCCTTTTAAAATGAAGACTACGAGTAATGTGATGAAGTAAATGGCATGAAACAAGAAGCAGCAATCATAAGTGATTTAATGATATATCTTTAACTTTTTTTTTTACTTGGTAATAAATTCTGTATCAACCACCGTTAGTGAGTTTAGTAGCCTTCCGTTGCTTTCTTATGTTTCTTATGTTGAATTGTGGTTTTTGATGCATTTTAGTGTGAACATATAATTCTTGTCAAAGTCTTTGTAACACTAGGCAAGGCCATATGCAATCTATCCCACTCAATTAAATGAAAGAGAATAGATAATTTGCATAGTCAAGTCATGATTACCCGCAATGAGCATAATTTTCCAATAGTAATAAAAAATCTGCTTTTATGCCTCAATCCTTAAAATTTCAGTTGGTGAAGGATAAAGAGAAACAGGAGAACACTGATAAGTAACTGTTAATTCTTGCGCCACCTCTAATGCCTCACTCGTGCTACATGGAATTCATATGGTACAACTTTTAGCACAAATCATTACAAGTGTGATTGGTAAAATCTAATAATTTGATATTTACGTTAGAAAGACCTCAGTAGTTTAGAATGCTGCATCTGTTGACATGATTTGCTTTTATCATGGAAGACCAGGCAAAAAGTTACCAGCAGCATTATAATATTGGGAATTCAATGATCTCTGCATCGTAAAAAGCTCCCTTAGATTCTTCTTCTGCCGTCCACTCTTGGTTTCTTTGATGCAGGCCCAGCTTGGGGATGCTCAGTACTTGACTGGATCTGGGAAAACGAAAGATGTGTTACTTTGTGAAGTTTTAACACCAAATAATCTAAAGGAAGGCCATCATGTGGTAAAGCTCATCACCTTATTGAGCTTCTCCCTCACCAATCTAACGGTTTGATTCATAGATTCAGATGGAAAATATTCCTGTGACATTAAAAAATGTGAACAAGAACAATGAAGATAACAAGCCAAGCCCCACAAAACCACAAAAATTTTCAATCCAAAATTTCGGTGCCTTATTCCGAAAAATTCTCATGACTTCAGGAACTCACAAGGAATCAAATGAGAATCTTCATCCCAACTTGATCAGCAACTCCAGTAGAGAAGTAAACCAGATTATCCTTATGCAGCTTAGTTAAACTTAGGTTTTAGCATAAATTTAGCTTTTTTCTTATTCAACTCATGGAAATATATACACAATAAAAGCTAATGAATGTCTAATTGCAAATGAATTTAGACCACTCCTTAAATCAAAGTTGAAGGCATAACAAAATGGTTTACAAAAATTTGTTAATAAACAAAAATCTTTAGAAATGAGCTTATAGGAAGTAAGCACAAACCTGGTCAGAAGAAACTCTTGAGATAGGATGAACATTAACCTGAGTATTATGCTGGGATTTTCCAGAGTCCCTAAACAATAGATTATCACAGCTTTCAATGTCAAAGCAATACAAATGCACCTCAATATGGTGGGATGAAGCAAAACTACATCCTACCAACATAGCTCATGGTTCATCTGCTGAGGACCATCATGAGGTTGAGACGGTGCTGCAACTAAACAACCCTCCCTTGAAGCTCCTGATCTATTCACTTGGGAGCCCTTCACTCTTCCAGCTGATAGTTACATAAATATTGTTAGATTCTAAGTAAAATGTGATAACGATTCACCCAACAGTGTCAAATTTTTAATTCTTTCAATCAAGATCTTAACTTTTTATTGTAACTTAACCATGCAAAACATTTCTTCCGACAGAAAAAAAAAAGATGTGATAAAAGAAAAAAGAATCATTTTGACACATGATTCTCTTCTTGGAATTACACATGATCTTGTTTTAACGAAAGAAATATTTTGCACTGCTAAGCCAGATTTTCCGAAAAAAATAGGAAGTTGACTGAAAACAAAATAAAAAGTTTATTAATGTGAAAAATTAAAAAAACTTGATACTGAAATAACCGTTCACCCAAATAACAATTAGAACTTTGCTAGAGATACTAATCAAGAATTTCTCGGCCCAAGCCACAGGAACTCACGGTTTAATCTTGCAAGTACTTCCCTTCTTCTTCCTTCCAATTTATCCTTCGTATCAGATAAGCTCTCAAACTGAGGGGCATACGAGACCTGCAATCTATTGCCTAAGAATACAAACTCATCCAATTTTCTCTTGGCAAACCTATAACAAAATGGGTAAAAAAACTCAAGGCCTAGCCCTCACTATTGGTCATTTCAATAGACTAAACAAATCAATGAATTACGAAAAAATTGACCAACCCAGTAACCTGGCATTGTTGATCAAACAGAATTTGATCCAATAAACGTCAGTAAATTGTTCACATTCTTCAGCATCCATCGGTTTAAGACTGACCATTTAAAAACAAAACAATCAAATTCCCGCTGTCAATTACAGAATATAGAAAACAGACCAGCAATTCAATTCTGCAGCGGAAATCCTGTTAACTTACTGCAAGTCCAAAACTTTCACATAAAATAGGAGAAACAGATAGAAACAGTTTCCTAAAGAAACGAAGACAAAACAATGGGACTCACTTACTCTTCAACTTCTCCATAGGAAGAGAAAAGCTTCAACAAATCATCCCCACATCCCAAGGCCGGAACATTTCTCACAATCAAATACCTGCTCATAAACACCAAACGGGTCAACCATAGACACTCAAGAATCAAACCTTGACACTAGACACACACACACCTTGATTCGTCGCAAACTGTGTAAACACGAACCGCGGGTGGCTCGTCTTTGTACCGAGGCATGACACACCGTCTCTCGCTCTGATTCTCCCTACTTAGGTTCCTAAGTTTTGTATCTGTCGCTTCAATAGGTACTTTATACATTGATATTTTATATTCTATAATTAGTGAATTTTATGATATAAATTTATAATAAAATTTATAATTGAAAATTGATAATGCAGATAATTGATATTTTGATAAATTAATACGTATTATTTTTAATTTTATATATACAATATGATTATTTTAAATATTATATTATAGCGTTTTTTCTTAAATTTTGAATATAATATTTTTTTGAAAGATTTTATTACATTTAAAATTTTAAATTGAATTTCTAAATAATACTAAGTAAATGGTTTATATCCAATTAATTGGATTAATAACATATAATAAATATTTAAATAATTGTTTATTAAACGTATTAACTAATCAATATTAGTTTACAATAATTGAATTATAAATACAAATTTAATTTAATTAATATAAATTCAAATAAGCCCAACCCATGAGCACCATCCAACGTAGGACTCACAGAAGACGACAGCACAATTTCATCCAATGATATGGAGCCACATCATTCAAATAACTCTGCCCGCCAACATCACACAGCAAACGTGGCGGTTATTTGGCTCAGCGGCTCACCGCTACAGATGAGAATGAGGATCACTAGATCACGATCGTTGCATTGGATGGAATGGCAATTTTCGTGATTAAGTGGAAGAAGCGATGGCCTTTAGTTAAAAGACATTGAATAGGAACCAATGGGATGGCCTACGGTGTTCCTACTCCTACTACTTAGTACAGTTGTACTTGTACGGGTTGGTTCGGTCTCATTCTTCCACCTAAAACCCACGGCAAACTTTTGATCACTTCTCGAAACGTGCTAAAAGCTAGGCGGCGATTTCTGATCATTTTGAAGGTGACTTTGTTTCCATCTTCTTGTTTCTCTGTTCTCTTTTGTGTTCCGTTTCGTAACGGTTTCTTCTTCTGGACTTGATTTCAAGGTATCTGTTTGTTGAAAATTCCCTTTTTGCTCTGCAAAGGTCGGACTTTCCTAGTTGGTTATGTGGATTTTCGCTTCTTATGCCGTTTGAACTAGATCGTGATATTGTCTTGTCTTTCTTTTTTCATTTTTGATGTTTTTAGAAGCTTATAATTGGGTACATGATCAATTTGTTTAGAAGCTTATAATTGGGTTGATATCTTTTATTGCTTTCTTTTCTCTTCTGCCTGTTTATTTTGATTAGTTAACCTTTTGTGGTTGGTAGATTTAGTTGATTAATTCTTAAGACTCGTGGGATGCTATTACTTACTCTGCAGACTGCTGTATTTAATCTCTTGAACATTGCTTCAATGTTTGAGAGATGTAATGATATCCGATTTGCGGAGTGATGCACTGGTGGGACTAATCTAACTGCGCATGTGGTTGGGAAGTAGGATATTTTTCATTTCCTTAACTGATTGTGATGATAAAACTTGATACGAGTTCTTAAGTAACTCACCGCTTATTCAGTTGGTAAATCCCTTATATGACGGGAAATATCTCTTCTGTCTGTTTAGGTCATTGAGAAGGCTAGCTTTGTGCATTCATAGGCTTCAGCAGAACACTTCAATCAAAAAAATTGGGAATTGCATCCGTGTTCAGAACGAGGGGATGGGATCCGAAGGGCCAAAGAGTGTGGTCATTCATGTCACTGGATTCAAGAAATTTCATGGAGTTGCTGAAAATCCCACGGAGGTAATAGTTAAGAATTTGAAAGATTTCATGCAAAAGAGAGGGTTGCCAGCTGGTGTCACTCTGGGGAGTTGCACAATCCTTGAGACTGCTGGAATTGGTGCTCTTCCAATGCTTTACAATGTCTTAGAGTCTGGCATTGCATCAACAAATGCTGGGGAGAAAGAAAAAGTTGTATGGGTATGTTTTTGTGATAATTCTCATTTTAGAAATAGAAGATGGATCAGTAAGCTTTTACTTTTGCTTCTATTATGACCTTTTCTTCCTTGTTTGTTTTTCTATGCATTGGTTTGGAATACCTGCTGCCTTATCTTTGCTTCTATGGTGCATGAGATTCAGCGTCCAAGAGATTAAATTGCATATGAACTGATACATATACCAGCTTTACACACCTCACAAATCAATGCTACAGTAATCATTGATTATAGCTACTTGTATTATTTGCTCTCATTAGCTAGAAAACGTATTCAAGGTTTATGGAGGCCACTCATTTTGCAGAAGCATATGCAGTTGGTTGTTCTGTATTTTCAACTTTGGTCGTTTAAATTTTTTTGCTGTATGTTACTTATTCAGCTTCACTTAGGGGTGAATAGTGGAGCTCAGAAAATTGCCATTGAGCGACAGGCAGTAAATGAAGCCACTTTTCGATGTCCAGATGAGCATGGATGGCAACCTCAGGTAAATTTACTTTATCCCTCTAATTAGATGGCTCTTCTCTATTTTGGGTTCTGAGTCAGACATTGTTACGATGATGTTATCCTGTCAATGTTAGTCGGATTGTTTTGAACTTTGGACAAATGGTTAGCAATTTCAATTTGTCCTATTTGCTTTATGTGGTATGATACCTTTTTTGCTTTGCAGAAAGACCCAATTGTCCCCGCGGATGGAGCAACTTCCTGGATTAGAGAGGTATGCAACTACGCTTGGAACTATTCCTCATTTACATAGCAACTGTATTGCCAAGGTCTTGACCAAGAAGCTTAAATGATTTAAGTTGGCTCTCATGAAAAGAGTTTGTTCATTGTGCAAACAATTTGGCAATCCTACTTAACCCTGCATAGACCACAAAAAAGAAATACAAAAAGAGAACGAGAAAAACAACATTTCCCACTCCTCATTCTTTCTGTACACAGTTGGGTCCTGCGCCACACCCAAAATGAAGCAAAAATGGAAACATCATTTCTCACTCCTCATTCTTTCTGTGCACGTGTGAATACTAACGTTTCTTTCTCTCAATTTTATATTTTGGTCAAGACTTGTTGCCCTGCAGAGGAGATACTAAAGTTCTT
Organism: Erythroxylum roigii; assembly: GCA_027576455.1. NCBI lineage: Eukaryota > Viridiplantae > Streptophyta > Magnoliopsida > Malpighiales > Erythroxylaceae > Erythroxylum > Erythroxylum roigii. Next base: position 4,824,676 of record JANZXV010000001.1, on the reverse strand, counting down.
GAAGAAGAAGGGCTATGATGTGACTCTATCAGATGATGCGGGCCGCTTTGTTTGTAACTTTGTTTACTATCACTCTCTTCGTTATGCAGAACAGAAGGGCCACAAATCTCTATTTGTTCATGTCCCTCTATTTTCTAGAATTGATGAAGAAACCCAGATGAATATTGTAGCATCTCTTTTGGAGGCTATAGCAGCAACATGTTAATAACATTGCTCTCCAGGTTCCTATAAATTATCGGTGTTTGCGTCCATACTCTTGTAAACCGACTTTGTCGACTTAATAAGGAAAAACTAAACCTTAATCATTGAAGCAAACCCCTATGCTTCTGTTTTGAGGGTAATTGTGTATGTATATATAGAGCACTTGCCTGCTCGCGTACAAGACTGGCTGGTAATGTTTGCCAACATCGAAGTTGTTTTTAGTGTTCTGGGATTGTTCGGATATAATTGCCAGCGTCATTTTGCTTTATTCTTAGGAGTTCTCTTTTTGGCTATTTCCCAACCAAATTTTGCTTCGAAAAATTTGTAGGTTCCAAATAATGTTCAGGAGATTTGGAAGCATGTGAAATGTATGCTTTTGGGGTGTCTGGCCCGAAGAGCTTTTCTGCAAGCCAAGAGGACGATCGTTGACAAATTGAAAGCCACTTTCTTGACAAAAAATAGACACCAACTGGGTTCATCTTGGAGTTGCCTTAAAGCATCGTGTCATCTTTCTCAACGAATCACAACCGTAGTACACGGTACAGGAAGATTGAAAGTACTTGTGGCAATTCATGGTTAACGTTTAAACCAGGAATGTCGGTTCTTACCTTCTGTGGAGACAGGCTGGAAGAAATTTAACTTTGGTTTTCTGGGTCCTTCCTTTTCACCCTCATGTTTAACAAATCCAGTGGATTTGGATCATTAATGCAAAGTTCAACATACTGCCCCATGTATCGTAAAATAGCAACTTTTTAACACCAATGCAATACTAGTGCCTTTATCATCCTCAGCCTCTTCGATCGTTGCTGTTGAAGATGCCATCAAATCTTCACCTAACTGTCGTGTGATTAAGGTTGGATCGGTAAACCCTAGATTTCGGACTTCTACTCTGCTTGTAATAGTTTATCACGTGCAAGGAAATCATTAGAAGCCATGTAGTTGGGATATGCAACCTCGTGGAGTGCAATAGTTTTCTTCTATGCAGACAATGACTCATTAGTGTCTTCTCTTAGAGTTATTTCGCTTGCTGCAGATCTTTAGGAGGAAGCCAACAAATCGTTAATTTGTTGGGTTCTTGAATTTGTTAAGTAGAACCAGGAATGTAAAAACATGGACGTCAAATTCATTGTTCTGTAATGTGAAAGTACCCCATACGATCGGCGCTCATTGACATGTTGGTAAATGCAAGGACATTGAGGGTTCAGTGTCTGTGTACGAAAATGTTCCTTAGAGAAATTTGTAGTGAAACTCATTATCGACATCTTTGTTGCACCATGGCATTGTGGAGTCTGTATTTACATCTTTGGTTTGATGTCTGGTGAAGATACTTGGCTGAATGAGGTCATACTTTCCAATGACCAGTTGCAGCTTGTTTCACTGTTGTGCAACAGAATCAAGCTTTAAAGCTGACATTACCGTTTCATGTTCCTTGATTGATGAATACTTGAGGTCTGGTGATGTTAAGCTTTCACTAAGGTTCTTGTCAACTTCCCTCACCAAATATAATCTGGTTCACATTAATCATCACTGGCTTCACATGTAATGTAATGGGAACTGAATGTCTCAAGTTGCTTAAAGCAATGATTCGAAATGATTTGAAACCTGACACTGACACTAGGAGAGGATGATTTTGTGATGTGGAACTCATTGTTGCGAGGCTGCGGAATCCACAGGAATGAATGATAGGAAGAAGAGCTCCAGAATTACTGATAGAGATAATACAAGAAATTCTGGAATATATTTGCAGTTGTCAAATCTTTTTGCTGAGATTCGTCAACTGGAAGCCTGAATGCAGATTAGAGAGATTGGCATAGCAAGGAAGATAACGGCAGATATTGGTTGCGGTTTGATTGAGGTGAAGAGCTGACATTGAGATAGACATCCTTTTCAAAGTGGACAAAAATTCTGCATTTGATATGATGAAGATTTAGGCCATTTATTTGAAGTGTTACATCCAATAAGATTGCTTTTGTTTGAAGAATTCGGTTTGCATGTGACAGATGACGGCTGGGGCCTTAGTTTTAGTTGCCCTGTTAGGTTCAACGAAGCAATTGATGTCTTTCTCTCTTGTAGGATTTTGCATTGCTCCTTCTGTTCTGTGTATGTATGTAATGATGTATTGTATGACTTAAGGAATTGAATTTGTTTGGAACGCATTTTCGTCTGAATAATAATTTTATCCGTTTTGTATTGGGGAGAGAGCAGATGGTAAAAGCAGAATCTTTGTAACTCTTTTTAGTGGTGAACTTCCTTCTACTGGTTGAAGAGTAAAGCAAAGAACTTAAAAATTTTCCCGTGTACTTTAAGCGTGGGCATGTAGAAAATGGAGGTCTTTATGTCCTTATAAGCCAAGCCAAATAGTCAATAAAGCACTTCATTTTCCTACTTTAATCTGCAGATATAAATTGAAAGCTGGTGTTTGCTAGGAGTTATACAAAGTTAACAAGTTTTGCAAAGCAGACAGAAGAGACAAAAAACATGGACAAATTGTTCATCATTTCCTTTCTTGTTATGTTGGCAATGGCTTATGGAGTTGCAGGAAACATGACATACTACAATATTGGCATGCTTGAGGAGCTAGAAAGGTTTGACATAGAAGAAGAAAACGAGGTGGACCTTTTTGATATGCCTTTATGGACAAG
>JANZXV010000001.1:4811258-4821733 GCA_027576455.1 Erythroxylum roigii | reverse complement strand
GGTTCTTATTCATATGCACATTTTGTAGCATACACGTCGGTATGTGTGATTTTTTTTCTTATGTATTTGTAGTTATTCTATTTGATTTATTTTGATCCAAGCACCACCGTTCTAAAAACCCCAATTTCTTAGGCCATTCAGAATTTCTCTCTCGCGACGGACCACCTGAAGACGCCGGTGTTAAACAATCGCCCTCGGCGCCAATTTTCGCTCGATAGTGTTTCTACAGGTTAGTCCCTTCTAACTTTAATTTCTGGAAATTAAATATGTTATTTAAAGGGTTTTTGCATGTTTCAAGATCATTTCTGAAATTGGGGTTGTGCTTAGGATTTAATTTTTCCAAATCGTGTGCTGTACAATTATTTATTCTGAATCAGTTGCTAAGAGAGGTGTATATTTGTTGTTTTAATGATGAGCAATGTTTATATGGTGTCGGGTTCATTCATTCGATATGTACAAATTCATGATCCTTTTGTTTCATCAGGTGTTGCCTACTAGTTTGTCTCGATTATATCTTGATGCTGTTTAAGGATGCCTTGTCTCTTGTTATGTTTCTATCTTTTTGTCTGCGCCTCTTTGGAATATAAAACAATTTGAACTTCTTAAAGTGTCCATGTTCTGCATCTTTTCTCCTTGAGATTGTTGCAAATTAGTATATTTGCTTTGAATATCATATTGGCATTTTCCATGATTGTTGTGCATTGGGTTGAGTCCACCCATGGATCGCTTCTTTTCTTTCAGGTTCCTGGCTTGGAAGTTTCATTTAGTTTGAAAACCCTGAATTTGTTTACCACTTTCTTGGTATGTTGGCAATGGCTTATGGAGTTGCAAGAAACATGGCATACTACAATATTGGCATGCTTGAGGAGCTAGAAAGGTTTGAGATAGAAGAAGAAAACGAGGTGGACCTTTTTGATATGCCTTTATGGACAAGTGAACGTGGCAACAAAGTTCTTGTGAATGTGGATAGCTTTGGCGCAGTTGGAGATGGAGTTTCAGACGATACCCAGGTGCACATTCGATATAGCATTTGCTGGAACTATATTGTTCTTGTTTTCATGTTCTATTACGTTGTTTCAGGCCTTTGTAAATGCTTGGGGGACAGCTTGTTCTACTCCAAGATCAGTGTTATTGGTTCCTCGAGGACGCAGCTATTTAGTTAGCGCAACAAAATTTATAGGTCCTTGCCAGGATAAGCTCATCATTCAGGTGATCTGTTCATGCAGTTCTTCAACTTTCTGTTCATGCAATGCCTTTTAGTTTCAGTTCATGCAGTGCTACTATCTATTGCCATCGTCAAAATTTGGTTATAATTTTTGGCATGCAGATTGATGGAACAATAAAAGCCCCCGATGAACCTGAGAACTGGGATCCAAAGCTTCCAAGAATCTGGCTTGATTTCTCCAAACTCTCCGGAGTTGTGTTTCAAGGGAATGGAGTTATTGATGGCTCAGGAAGCAAATGGTGGGCTGCTTCTTGCAAAAAGAACAAGACCAATGTAATTTGCTTCCTTTCCTTTTTATCTACTCTATTATTGAGTGCTTCAATTTGCTTTTTCACTAACAAAACTTTCTTTTATTTCTCTCTTACAGCCTTGCAAAGGAGCACCAACTGTAAGGACTTTTTTCCACCTTGCATTACACTTCGAACCGAATGGTTAAAGGCTAAAATGAACACATTTCTTTTCTGCAGGCATTGACTATTGATTCAAGCTCAGCTGTGAAGGTGAAAGGGCTTACCATTAAAAACAGTCAACAGATGCACTTTGTGATTTCCAAATGCAATTCTGTCAGGGTATCTCAGGTGCTTGTTTCAGCTCCAGAAGATAGTCCTAATACTGATGGAATCCATATCACGGAATCAACCAATGTTGTTCTGCAGGACTGCAAAATTGGAACAGGTCCCTCCTCTATCTGTTTTCTCTTCTAAATTCTTTTCTGTTCATGAATTGAAGCGAAACTGAATGAAAGGTAGAGTCAAGTATATTGCATTCTTAAAGTAAATGTCTTCAATTTGACGTAAAAACAGACCATAATATAGGGACATGAGAACACTGATTCTGAAAACTAATGGCAAGCATTGAAGGCAAATCTCTTTCCATCAAAGTTGCAATATTATATGATCACGGACAAAAATATTGACAGACACCTGTGATGATTCTCATGGTACATTCAGGCGATGACTGCATCTCCATCGTCAGTGGTAGCTCAAGTATCAAGATGAAGGGAATATTCTGTGGACCAGGACATGGAATCAGGTACTTAGTGTCTAACTTCCGATCCTACTTCATAAAAATTCCTGAGACAGAAATTGCAGATATATTCAATCTATTGAATCTATTCTGCAATTCAGCATTGGAAGCCTCGGAAAGGGCAACACTGTTGGAATAGTCACAAAAGTGGTAGTGGACACAGCATTCATTAGGGATGCAACTAATGGCCTGAGGATCAAGACCTGGCAGGTAAAGCCATCAGTTATATTGGGTAGTGAGGAGCTGTTCCTGGAAATTCATTTTTGATGCTAAAGTTACATTTACTTCATAACCTGGTACAGGGAGGTAGTGGCTATGTTCGTGGCGTGCGATATGAAAATGTGAGGATGGAAGATGTTGAAAACCCCATTATCATTGATCAGTTCTATTGTGATTCCCCAACAGCCTGCGAAAACCAGGTACATTTTGAAATTTCATTCCATCCTCTCTACACTATATAATGGACCTGCCATGAAGTTGCCAACTCTCAGGAGTTTGCATTTCAGGCAACTTGATCTCCCAACAAGAACCTGTGCTGATTGTAGACATGGTCCTTGTGCTTTTTCTTGTTAGACTGCTGCTGTTGAAGTAAGTGAGATCATGTACCGTAACATCAGTGGGACAACAAAGAGTGCTAAGGCCATGAAATTTGCTTGTAGTGACACAGTTCCATGTAGCAAAATTATCCTCACGAACATCAACTTGGAGAAAAAGGATGGGACAGTTGAAACTTACTGCAACTCTGCAGAAGGTTTTGGATACGGAATTGTCCATCCATCAGCTGACTGCCTAACTTCCCATGACAAAGACAAAGCTGTTACTGATCAAGATGAAACTGTCAGAGAGTACAGTGTCATAGAGCAGACAGTAACAGCTGAGCTTGAAGAACCCAGAAATGAGGACGTTGTTCATACTGAGCTCTGAGTTGTCTGCAATCTGCATTCATATACTATCAGAAAAAAAAGGAGACATTTTATAGCGACAGATTAAAGTGGCATGTGAGTTGGGAGAGCACAAGAATTCTGACAGGAGGTGTCATAAATTTTATGGGAGTATACAGATTTTAATTAGCTATGCAAAACAAAAACTATAGTTGAAACAATACTTTTAGAATTATGAGGATATACAGAATTAATGAGAAAGATTATGTTCCAGCTGTGAAGTACATATATATCCCGAACATGTGCACGCAATTAATCTGATTGAGCTCACAAACCTATTTATAAACTAAGATGAAACGTTCTCCAATTTTATGATCTGTGAAGAAACAAAACATTTAAACATAAAAACTTCATATAGTATCTGGACATAACAAGAAAAAAAGAACATTTTAGTGCACCAATTAAAGCTAAACTACAGCAAGAATACTAAATGAAAATTTTAATATAAACTTTGTTGGTCTTCAATGTATTGCTGGGCTTGCTTGGAACCTGTAGTCTTGTCAAACGGAATGAAGGTAAAATGGTATTCTATTATCAAGAAAAACAGAGGGACTTAGATATTACAAAGACGGAACAATATCACTCTTTCTTCTTTTGAAACCTGTGCAATATGATGGGCCGAGATCTTAAGTTGGAGTTTGTGGACTGTCCAACAAACCCAACTTGAAGACACAAGTGGTGATGATGATTCCCGTGCGATTTTTCAGTTAACATGTCTGCAAGTTGTGCAGAAGAGGGAATACAAAGATAAACGAACCCTTTCTTCTTAGAGTAATCACAATTTCATTATAACAAATTGAAATTGTGAATGGCTACTTTGTAATCACAATCCAGACGACTCTGTACTTTCATTGGAATGTGGAAGTCCTTGAGTAAGAGATCACAGTAGAGCAAGCAAACATTTTCCCATACTATGATATTCTTCTTCAATGGAGGATCTAGAGACTAGGAGTTTCTTCGTTTTCCAAGACACCACAGCAACACTTCTGCTCTAATTTTTTTAAAAAAAAATTGTTTAGTTGAGATTTATGATAAAAAAATTTAATAAAAAATTAGTTTATATGATATTAGCAAATAAAATTTGACAAAACTATTAGCAATATTTTTTATTGACTTTGTAGTTGCTTTCCTTATATATAATAAGTAATGACTTGTTTGCAAGTAAGTTTTATTATATTTATTTATTTTAGTTAGTTCCATTAAAATAAAATATAAGATAAACAAAGAACATCAACAATTATTTTTAAAAATATAATGGTAGCCAAATTTTTTGAACGAATTATTTAAATACTCATTTGAATTTATTTCTTTTTATATATTATAATAATTAATAATTATTCCATAATATAGATGAAAAGAAAAGCAATCAAAGGATGATAAGAAAAGTAATAATAATAATGATTGAAAAATAAGTTAGAAATTTTAAACTCAAAATAATCAATAATCTAAAATGAGTAAAATTAAAATATTCATTTAATAAAAAGAAGCATATATTGAAAGAACCCATCCCGGAGTTCCCCTTTTGGAATCTGAGTAGAGCCTTCTCAGCGACTCCACAGTAGCCGTCCAATCAATATTTAACTTAACTGAAGAATTCCTGCAAAGCCAAGCCGTTCAACTATTAAAAACCCTTTATATTTTAACTTTTACAAGCGTAGAAAATAGTGAAAACTTTTTTTAAAAAAAGGTTTGATTAGAAATTTTGACATCATAACGACTGTTTTTTTTAGATTCCCAAATTTCAAAACCTGTATAACACATTTTAAAACACTTATATATTCACACCAATTTCTCAACTAAAAATTATGGATTTCAAGTCTACTCACAAGCAACCCCAAACAAATAATTCTCAACTATCATTACAATAAACTTTAAAAGTTAAAACATATTCAAGCATTTCATTTAAAAACCTTTATAAACATTCATTCTTTACACGAATGTACATATCAAAATAACACAAGCACAACGGCATCGGACGATACAACTAATCTTGTGATGAAATACCAATTACTGTAGCACCTGTACGCATACCTGAGGTGGTTTGTTTAAAAACATAAAAATAAGGGTAAGCTAAAGGAGCTCAGTGAGTGTATTTAGTTTACTAAAAGTTAACTTTTTATAATAACATAATTAAAATATTCCATACAATCATAAAGCTTTAGTAAAACATTTTTTTATAACAATTTATTCGTGCATTATCAAATCTAGTAATAACATAATATTTTGTAAAATACAATTTCAATTTTTCTGAAATACTATTTCGAAATGCTTTTCGAAATTAAACTTATAATATAAAAGTTTCTATTTTCCATTTTCCATTTTCCTTAAACAACAAACAATAGTGGCAATAAGTTTTTTGAAAATGTTAATACTGAAAAATAAGCCAACCACTATAATTAGCATCATACGGTACCTCTCAAATCACTTTTAACATAAACAGTGGCAGGATGACTATTTTCATGACTTTTCTTACTTAAGATAGTCCACTGCTAGTTTCTTTACCATATGGTACACTAGACATAAAGTCACGGAGCTGGTTTTGTATTGCTTATCTGCAGCTGGTCAACCACTAGTTACGGAGCTAGTTCTACATCGCTTACTCATACTAGGTTAACGTCTATATGTCGGTAGTTACGGAGCTGGCTTTGCATCGCTTACCTGTAACAAGTCACAAAGCAGGTTCTATATCGCTTACCCGTATCTACTGATGTACCATAGGCAAAAGCAACTCTTACATTTACATTCATCTTATTTTCTAAATCAAGTATGAGAGGATTCATAAGTGAATTATTTCAATGTACTTCCAATCATATAAATTTTAACTTTCAAGTTAAAACTTATATATTGCCAAAGCATACGCTTATGCTAGTAATATTCACTTGTAAAATATCATTTGTATAAAACTCAACATAAATATTCATTTCATGATCAAATGAAAACCATTTGCATAAACTCAATTTAAATAAACACTCACAGGTCATTAATTTTTTTTACAAAAAATTAAGTCATATAAAATAGTTAAATTACACTCACTCACAGTTTTGCAAGCTCATCTCCAAACACAATGAAGTGTTCGGTGCCTCTCCTTTACCTACACAGAGCTCATTTCGCTTGTGCATTTATTTCCAAATTAGGAAATAAGGCATTAAAACTATAAATTTGGTTTAACTGAATTTGAGATTTGTACTTTCGTAAGCTAACCTATTGGTTATTGTTTTTAAATCAAACTTCGAAAAGTCACTTAAATGTCATATTTTATCCATTCAACTTACCAATTTCTTCAAAACACAATCTCACCCAATTTAATTCATCATATCACAATCATGCATGATGAGTCACGGTTATAACCCATGTCCAGAATTCATACCTCCACTTGTTCCTTAATTTTCATGTAGTAAACATTCAAATTAGGTTTTGAGGTCTTCCAGACATTTGTTCCCCTATGTCTCTAGTTTCTATATCATTAAGAATCATGCCATTTCAACTTCTAAATCATGAAAAATGTACCAAATATCACAAGTTATTTCAACATAAGGGCAGTATCAGGTTACCATTTTAAATCTCAAATTTCAATATCATTAATCCTGAATTAGGTCTAGGTTTCTTCTAGAAAATTTAGTACTATGTCTTACGTTTCGTCTCCAATTTAAATCACCTAATTTGAAGGTCTGTAGGTGAAGTTATGGCCAAACAATTGAGATTGGTTCAAGTAAACCTAAGACAAAATCCCACTACACATTCATCTCTTGTCATATTCAACTAATTCTATACGAAGAAACATCAAAGTAATGCCAAGACAACATTGATCTTAAACACATCCATCTCACTCAAAAAAACCCAAAAAATTAGAAATTTAAGCTAGGAAACTTGCCACTTTTTCGTCTTATCTTTTGAGTATTTGATGAATACTTTAAGATTTCTCTAAATCACCATCAAATTTCATAAAAAAATGTCTAAACTCTTCTTCCTCTCTCCTTGGCCAATGTTCACCCTTGGATTCTCTTCTTTTTCCTTTCTTTTTTGGTCTCTCACATTATTCTCTCATCACTCTCACGTTTATGTTGAAATAAAGAAGCAAAATGTCTTACCTTTGGCTTTTTATACTCATTTAATGGATACACATGTCACCTTCCTATTTCTCATTACTAATGACTCATCAAACACATGTTGTTATCCCATTGGTCATCTCTAATGACTCATCAATCCACTAATATCATGTAAAAAGACCAAATTGCCCTTTAGTGCATTTAATTGACTAACTTTTTTTTGAAGCATTAATTGACTAACTAATCGAATTAAATTCCGAAAACATTCCACAACTATCTTATTTTCAAATTGACCATGAAATACTCTAATTAGGGTCAATATTTATTGATTGGATGCTTTTAAAAATTTTGAATGGGTTTAAAATCATCAATACCCATTATTTTCCAAAAACGGCGTTTTAGTCCAATAATTTTGGATTATCCGAATTCTATTCAAACAACTTTCGTTTTGATTGGTTTTAGTTCCTATGGACTCCAATCCTAATTTTGGAGCTTTTCATCGTATTTTGAAGTTATTCGATAACTTTCAATTGCCTGGAAGAATTTTCAGATTGAATCCGGAATCACTAAATGTCATCGAAATCAACCGGATTTCATTCAAAAGTATCACCTAAATCTCCAAAGCATATTTTGGGGCTTTTAAAACTCATTTGGACTCATTCCGTAGGTTTTTGGAGTTTTCGAAAATTTTTTGAGAAATTTTTGGTGGAGCTCAAAACTATCTCTGGTCTATTCGTGATCTCCGTTATAACCTCAATAATAATTTAAATACTTAAATTACTCTAGTACATCATACATAGAGCATACTTTATAAAATGTATGTACAACACATTACACAGTACAGTCATCAAACTAAGACATTACATATATAATTATTGCATTTTATACAACAACAATAACAACAATAAGTAGAAATCATGCTGAGATGGGGAGTTTGCGGAAGTCTAGTATTACACAACCATACCTCTAACTAGTAGATAGGCTATTTTCAAATGACACACATGAAGAAAAACAATTAAAAAATTAATTAAAAGAATAAATAAATAATAAGTAATAAGAAATACTAATTAAAAATGATGATAAAATAAATAATAAAATTTAAAGTTAAATATAAATAATTTTGTATGATTACCTCGATATACATTTTTTATAATTCCTAATCATAGACTATTATAAATATTATATGAATAAAAAGGTTATACATAAAATAAGAGTGCAACGTGATTAAGCTCTTAAAATTTATTTATTTAACACATATTAGTTTAATAAAATTAAAAAAGTATTTATAAATATAAAAGTATAGTTCTTGTACGACTACATATGCCACTAAGACGCATAATCTAGAAATCTGTGTACACAACTGCTAGACAAACTTCGAAAGCAAGCACCAGTACCACCCTAATAATGGTGCCACTTCGTGACGCCAATAGCGCATGCTCAGTCTAAATGCATATCAATTATAAGAATAGAAGCATCCAATAGGAACTAAAAAACTGAAGGGGATTAATTATTTCGCAAACTTTTCGCAAATTTCCTTGGCACTGACAAACTAATTTATTCGTATATATTTTTATTTCAATTGGATGAGTTTTTGTCACTAAAATTGGTCTTTATAGCTTTATTTGGTTATTATTTGAATTATTGTGCCTTACATTTAATTTGTGTTTGTATGGGCAAAAATTGTCGTATTTTGGTTTAACTGTAATAAATTAATTTTTGAACAATTGATGCTACATTATTTATAATTTTTATTGTAGGATACTTGGAGAAATTAGACTGCAAAAAGATTAAGAACTAGTGATCCAAAGCATGGAAACAACTTGAGAAGAGAAGCTTAAATGCAAGCATCACTTTGAAAAAAACGACAACGTGAGGGAGGTGTGGAATGCGTTGAAGCAGCAGGGTGCGTGGCCACTTAATAAAAGAAGCTTACAATAATATGAAATTGTCACATCAGTTTTGTAAAGAAGGGGACAAAAGGTGGTTGCTTGTAGGTAGTATGGGGAGTGGACCAAGAGGAATAAGTGTAGTGCAATGGTAGGTGAATTGAGTGGAGAGGAGTTAACTAAAGTGAGTTGGTATTGAGTGAGTGGTTGATAAAAAAATAGAAAAAGAGAAAACTTGGCTTGAAGGTGTGTTGGAGGTGGGCTACGTGGGTTTAGAAAGCCAAAAAGTTGTCACGTGAATGAGTCAAGGGAACAGCTATCGTTGAAGGTAATAAGCAGTGGATTTTCAACATAATAAAAGAAAAAGCTAAAAGGAGCGTGGGGGAGCTGTTAATGTTGTGTGTTGGTGTTGTAAGCAAAAATAAATAAACAAAAAGGCTGCTTCGACGTTGTTGGGAGTTCTTCTGTTTTTTAGAGAGTGGTTTCAGGCAGGCTGGAAAAAAATAAAATAGAGGAGGGGCGTGAGCAGGTGCTGTTGAGCGCAAGAAGAGATGGGCAGCTGGTGGTGTTGAGTGATTGTTGCTTGGAGGTACGTTAGTGGGTGTGAAGACGTGAGTGTGTGAGCTGGAGAGTGATTGTGTGTTTGTGAGTAGTTTAAAACATAAAAGAAGGAAACGTGAAGTGGAGGGCTGGAGTTGTGTGCGTCTATGTGTGGTCTAGGAGGCTACTGGCGTTACTTGATGGTTAGTTAAGAGAAAAAAAATAAAGAAGGGAGCTGGTGAGTTAACGATTTTTTTAAGCTACTGCGGAGTGCAAGATAAATAAAATAGAAGGTGTTGATTTTGGGAGTAACTAGAAGGTGGCGCAAACGTGAGTGCTGTTGGTGGTGAAAAAAGACATGAGTGTTGTGTGAGCTGGGTAGCATGGAGATAGGTGTTGTGAGTGTTGACTTATTATTTTGCACTGTTTGTTTAATTGAGCTAAATTGGCTATTTTTTCTCTTGTGAACGATTTGCTACGTTTATTCCCACTTCGCACTTGACTTTTGCAGTCCTTGGGTTTTGTTTTCAAATCCTTGTTGCTTATGCATGTGAACATTTATATGTCAAGGTTTGAATATGTTTTTGATTTGAGTAATTTTTATTCTTAGTTAATTAGCATAGTGGAGTGCCTTTGGTGCAGTGTTACTAACCTTGTGGTATAACTTGATTTGAGGAAGGAAATATATTAGATAAAACCTTGTTGGAAGGAATTTTGAGCCTTACTTTTCTTTCTCATCTTGTGTGATTTCTACCTAGCTTGGTTAGCCTCTAGAACTTGTATAGATTCTTTTTCAAAGCTGCATTAATAC
>JANZXV010000001.1:4790371-4806518 GCA_027576455.1 Erythroxylum roigii | reverse complement strand
ACTCAATTATTAAGAAATTACCCACCTCGAATCCTTTCGTTTTATTTTCGGACCAAAAGCCTTTCCTTTAATTTCCTTTCCTCTTTCTTGACCTCCATCACACATAAAAAGCCTAATTTAACAAAAGGAATCAATGCTGGAAATTTGTCAAGAATGCAAAAACTTGAATTTAAACTAACCTAACTTTGCCTATATCATTCCTAACCGATAACCATCATAACCTATCTCAATCTTATCAATATTTTCAACAATCTCATGCCTTAACAAGGCATAAAAATCCCAATTACCATATGATACACATGCTGAAAAATTCTAAGGCTTGGGAAACCTTGCATTTAACCTATCCTAACTTCATATTCACACTCCAAACCACCCTGTTTGAACAAAAAAATGCAAACTCTCATCTATTCCTTATGCTGAAATTTTCAAGCAAAAGGTAAAACATGATTTCAATATCACCTAATCTTACCCAAACCTTCTTCAATCATTCTTTAACCACCATTTATAACATGAGAGGCAAAACTCTAAGAAAAACCATGACTTAACAACAAAGACATATGCTGGAAATTTGTAGGAATTGAAAAACTTGAAAATCAACCTACCTTATCTTACCCATACATTAACTAACCCATTATCATCAAACCTCATCCATAAAACCAACAAAAATTTGAATTTCTCTAGCCTATAAGAAACCAACGAAAATCAGATTTTTACTGCAATGAATTCCTTTTCTTAGTCTTTCACCAATCACTTTTCAAACCTCCATCTTTAAACAAGAAAGAATAAAACCTAAACATTTTGAAATCCTCTCACTTTATAAAACCCACGAAAATTCTGATTTGTTTAGCTTCCTAAACTCTTCTTTTTCTTTTCTTATTCCCTCTCAACTCATTCTAATCACCCTTGGCAAGCATAAAGGACAAGATTATAACAATAAAACCATGAATTACCAAAGTGAACAATGCTGGAAATTTTTAAAAAGCATGGAACAACTTCCATTTAGATGAACCTAACCTTCCCTATACCTTGTTTAAGCTATACCAATCAAAACTCATCTATAAAACCATGAATTAACAATGATACACATGCTGGAATTTTGTTTTCCAAGCTTCAAGTATTCTTCTTCTTTCCTTTCTAAACCAATACTCTTCAAACCATCATATTAACCAAGAAAAGGAACAACCCAAGCAACAAAATCATGAATTAACAAACATAACCTATGCTGGAATTTTTAAGAAAAGAGAAAACATGACATTGATTCAACATCACTTTGCCCATACTTCATCTAACCCATAAGCATCACAACTCATCCATAAAACCAACAATTTTCAAACATCATCTAACCTATAAGCCTCCCACAAAAATTCTGATTTGCTTCCACTTTCATAATCCTTTTTCTTTCTCTTCTTTCTTCCTACTATCACTCTCCAACTACTCTTTTGAAACAAGAAAGCAAATCCCATCTTCAAGATTACAAAATTCACAATTTAACAAAAACTCAAATGCTGGAATTTTGAGAGAACAAGGAAAACATGTGATTTCTTTCATATAACCTTACCCATAGTTTATCTCAACCATTGGCATCAAAACCTAGCTAAATAGACTACAAAATTCGAAATTCTTCTAGCCTAAAAGAAACCAACGAAAATCAGAATTTTTGCTTCAACTTTCATAACTCTTCTTCTCTCTTTCATACTTAACTCTTCAATCTACCATGAATAAACAAGAAAAAGAGAAACCCAAGTAATAATAACCAAGAATTTCGAAACCCTACCTTAGGTGAAACCCACTTGCTCTTCTCTTGGAAACCCACAAGGTCGAACTTCCTAGATGCTCTTCTCTTCTAGATAATTTTCGAATGCTTCTCTTCTCTTCCTTGGAAAAAAAATCGATAGCTTCTCTCTTTTGTTGGGTGAGTTTCGGGTCTTCTCCTCTTAAAAGATTAGGAGAACATGTTTCTTAAACCTAAGGCTCTAACAAACGACACCTCCCTTCTTTCTAGTAATTTCGATAGCCTTCTCACAAACTTTTCACTTTTCTCTTTTATTTACTTACTTAATAACCTAAAGCCACATCACCCAAGCCACACGACCACACCTCACTTCCTCCTCTTTAATTGTTTTGTCCAACACTTAAATTGTTTCAAAACATAACCTAATGCTTACACAATTCGTGGGCTTTGGGCTTCCTCTTCATTTTATTTCATTTTGTTTCCTCTACAAGCTTCCTTTACAAGCTTTAGGCATATTAATTGGACCCTAACCCAAACTAGTCCATTCTTCCCTCCTCATTTTCCCTTATTTTCTCTTCATTTAAATTTTCCTAACTTACTTAATACTTAACTACTAAGCCCACTTACTTTCTTCTTGTTTAAAAGACCATTGACAAGGGCTAAAGCCCATTTATTTCCTTCATTTTGTTTACTTAACTTACTTACTCTTTAACCTAATTCTTAACCTAATACTTAAGCCCATGTTACAATTAAAAGCCATTGATAAGCCCACTTCCTTTACAAGTCTTAACCTAATACAATACTTAAGCCCAATTACTTCATTCTCCTTCATTTAACTCTTAATATAATGTTATTACATAAGGGCTAAAAGCCCAAGCTACCTTTCCCTAACAATTTTCCAAATTTCCATCTTTCCCTCCAACTTAAACTTTCCCAAGACATTCCAAAGGGCTAAAAGCCCACATTAATAACCTAAGGTCTTAAAAACACATATATACTTCCTACTTGATCCTCATTCATTCTTATTCATTTAGTAGCATATAAAGATGACAAGGCCCAATTCTTCTTCATTCCATAATATAAAAATAATTACAAGGCCCATCTTTATAAACCAATACCATCTTATTCTAATTAAATTCCAATAACTCATAAAACTCTCAATTCATATAATTCTTTTTATTACTAACAATATATCACAAAATAATAATTTATCAACAAATCGAATATCACTTAATCCCTTCATTTAATAATCAAAACCTACACAATAAAGTCCTCAATTTCTTCCAACCAAATTACAATTAATCAAACTAAAATCCTCAAAATAAGTTACACATGCTTATTACGAATCGGGGCCCAACATCAATAAAACAACATGTCAACCAATAGTGACCTCGGGACACTTATGAGTGCTTTAGAAAAACCACCCATATCTTTCATAAAAGGAGGCCAACCCTTTACACTCACGTAGGTGATTCCATCAATCCTGTCTCCACATAGACCACCCTCAAGGACTATGGAATCATTAAGAGCTAGCAAGCTCATCCTCATAATCATCAAGAAGTGGAACCATCAAGCCCGTTTGACAAGGACCTACTATCAATTTGGGCTATGGATCCATTAAGAGCACATAACTCACCCTCAATATACACAGGTCGTAAGAATGGAAAGGATTTGTACAATTCTGAGTATTTCATGGCTTCATTTGACCTACATATGGGTATCCACCATGAGTTCCTCACCTAATAGGGCTTAAATACCATTCCCCTCCACAAATTTAGGACTAGTTTTCTACTTAGTCCTTTAGTCAATGAATCATCCAAGTTCCTCTTAGATTGAACATAATCTATAGAAATTACTCCATTGCTAATCAACTTTCTCACAGCTTTATGCCTAATGCGTATATGCCTCTTCTTACCATTGTAAGCAGTGTTCTTAGCAATGCTAATGACAGCCTGAGAATCACAATGTAGAGAAACTGCAGGAGTGGGTTTCCCTACCAATTGGTCTTTGATATATTTTGTGTGACCATATGAAGTTTTGACATAGGCATTTACCAAAAGTGGTATATGCCTTTTGAGAGGTGGTAGTACGGGTAAAAAGAAATTGGATGGTTAGAGAGGTTGCATGAAGTAATACACTAAAGAGAAGACGATCCTAATCCTTTCATATTATAGAGGTCAGATTGAAAGTTAGTTTATGGTGAAGGCCAGTCTAAGATAGGGATAGGAATTGTTAAGAAAGTCATAGAGATCATATCCTTCTAATAACTTTGGATTGGAGGCTCTATATTATGTAGTTGATAGTGGTCAATTTTTTTATAATGTTTAAAGTGTTGATGATAACAAAAGGATTATATGGTTCCTGGATATTTTAAATAATGGTGTGAGCATTGGACGATACCATATAATAATCAATATAAGATACTTAAATGATTGACTTAATGCCAGAGGAAGATTATTATTTTATACACTATAACTAATCAATTACTTATTTTTTGTTAAATAATTAATTAAATGCATTCTTTATCATGAGATAAAAAAATTTGTAAATGAAATTATGATGAGATCATAATTATGAGATTCATATTGTATTTAAGTACTATCCCTAAATTTTTTAAGGTTGTTGCTTTATTAAGATTGAACATTAATAGGGAGAAAAGATTAGAACATGTTACATTTCTTCCTTATGAAAGAAGTAGTTAATCTCGTAGGCTTAAATATGAAGATACTTAAGCAAACATGTATATATTTGTTAAAGAACAAGTTCATTAAACTAATCCAATATGAAAATTCTATTATAAATTTACTTGTATGTCTATAGAAATTCTCATTGTGATGATTGTATAAGTTATCTTTTAACCTGAGATCTCTAAAGTATTTCATATAAGAATTGTTATATTTTGATATTACTTAGGACTGACCCAAATCAAGAGTAAATGAATTGATAATCATTGGGTATAATATAAGCTATATGAAGGTAGTTAAGTAATCAATATAAAATTAATCACTTAAAAATAATTAGGGAGAATTTTTTATTAGTATTGACTAGTATTGATTTGAGATTTTTTTTGATAAATAAGAACAGATATTAGATATTTGACCTTATTTGAACCCATTCATATTTACGTTTTATTATGTTATGAATGAATTAATCAAATTAGAAATTAAAGTAATTTTGATATTTGAGAAATTATAAAAATTTTGTTTTGCTTTTGCTATCCCAATCTGAATTTTCAAAAATAAGGACAAAAGTCAAAAGCCTTCTTTTTCTTACCATCTTCAAATGTACATCTACACATATATTAGCTCGAAATAAAATTGAGCATTTTCGGAACCACCTCTTCTCATACGTTCAAGAAGATATAATATAACTGAAGGTTCCATTTGAGAGCAGGCAGGATAAGCCACTTGCAGATTTAGAAATACATGTGTATGCACAGTGCATGACATAAATATATAGTTATAGACTCTGCTGCTTTGGATGTCATGTCAGGCAAAATGTGGGACTTTATAGCTTGCATTATAGGCCAAGTTACTAGGCAAAACAACACAGAAAAGAAGTCTCTACAATGATGTCTTGTCCCTTGGTACTTTAATGAAAGCGAAGACTTTAAGGGCTCAAATTAGCCCGTGATTTCTTTTGGCCATGAGATTGTCATTGAGAGGTCGTTTGGTAGTGGCGACCAATCAAGAGAGAGAGAGAGATGGAGGGAATACCATGCAATGCATGCTTCAAACAAGAAGAGAAGAGAAGAATAGAAGTGCAATAAAATGGGATCTCAAGTTTGAATTGAATGTCCTCAGAAATTTGCTGCTGTCGTACTAGAATGTTAGCTGGCGACACATGGGGACATCGTGATTTTTCTAAAAGCCCTTTTGATGGTCTCATCATATTCTTTTTCTTCTGGGGAAAAAAGTGAAAACCGAGAATGGAATGTTGAATTATGTGTACAAATGCAAGAGTACTAGATGGCATGGAATGGAAGTTACTTCTTGTCTTACTCTTACATATTCTGCTTCCTGCCTTTTGGAATGATTCATGAAAAACAGAAAACCAAGGAAATAGAATGCAATTCTAAGAAGAAATCTTCTCATGGCTTAGGTTAACCTAAGTTGATATGAAAATAGATGCTGTTGAAGGTTGTGTGTGAGTGTGTGTATGAAAAGGATTATTAATTTGGCGGCTGAAGAATTGTCATGAAAATGGATGCATAAGGAATCGGACATCTCAATACATGGAGTTCACGAGAGCACTCAAGTTCACGAGCACGTATCTTATAGAAAAATAACAACAAAAAGGAAGATCATACGCGATCCAAAACAAGGCCACAGGGTCCACCCAAATTGACTTCTCATCAAAAACTAGCAAGTGTATCATTTTAAAACAATTATTACATACGTGTGGTGAAGCATTTTTATAAGTATTCCTGATGGCCTACACCACAGGCAAACTCCTATTATATTACAAAAATTGTAACACTAACTATATGCCAGTACATTTCCTACCTCACCAACATGAGTCTCATTATATCAACATATAGAGTTGAGAATACTATTTGACCAACAAAAGAGTTTGTATTCACAAAATGGAGAAGGAGTGGATGGATCCACTGAAATATTCTACTGTTAACATTAATGGAAGCAAGCATTGGAAGATGAGAAAGAGAGAGAGATATGGAGCTTATGCTTTTTGGTAATTGTGTGGTTAATAATGTCTCATGCAAAGTGAAAGGAGAGGAGAGGTCCAAGGCGATAAACTTGTCGGATGCTGACAATGAGGCATTGTTCCCAGCAATGTTGCTCTTGTCATCAAATAACCCAGCTAAGTGTCTGCTTGCAACTATTTTGGAAGCTCCGACTCTCAGTAATTAACTGAAACTAACATAACTAACCACCCAAAGACCGTGTAACTTCTCTGTAAGTACAGGGCAATAATTCAATAGAAACAATTTAGCATAGGAAGACATTGAACAGGCGTTCTTGTGATCTGTCGCAATCTAAGCTTATCCTTTAAGAGCCGAGGGATGTTGAATCCGAGAAGAGCTGCATTTCTTTGGTTATATACTGGTTGAAGCTACAGAGACTTTCACGCAATGATTTATGTGCAGAAATCAAACAAGCGAATAATAGAAAACAATTTGTTACTCTGTAATCATTGTCAATTATGCTCTCAACACATTAAAACTCTTGTTTGTACAAGGCAACAGTGGGCTATGGTGGTGTTGTTCCCTCAACTAAAGTCAGGAGATCAGAGGCCATGGAGTTTCTTACTAGACAGTTACTTTCTGTTACTTTCGACCCTTTATCTTTGTCTGGTCTCATAGGGGAAATTGGGGACTAGTGCTTAAATAAATGTAGAAAGTGTAGTGAAGCCACAGCGGGGCTTGAGGTTCATTAGCCATAGTCGAGACTGGAAGACTCAAGAGGACAAAGAGCAAAACTCTTGCCCGTGAACCTTGCATGTGACCAATAAAAGAGCTGTTGTAATCAGTGCTCTTGACCCATTCACGTGTCTGTTTTTGGCTTTTGCAAAAAGTTATGCAATGCGACCCTTTCAATAGAGATAAAAGCGAACAAGCAAATTCAAAGTCTCTTTCCTATACCAAAAATAATGTCATCGTGATAGCAACAGACAGAAAGAAGAGGAAAGTAAAAGGGGCTGTTATAGCTTCATTACTACAACCTGCGTACCCTTTTTATTTCAATCCCTGAATCCTACTCTGTATATGTAATGGTTTGATTCATTTGTCTTGTCATGTATTGAAATCATTGAAGTATGAAGTTCTTTGCACAAACAATTGGATGAGTCACATGCACCAATGTGTCGACATGTGGCACAGAAAGACTGTTGCTGACCTAAATGAATCCAACCAAATTTCACATAAAGGAAAAGAAGATAATTAATTGAAGGAGGAAAAGAGAATGAGCATGAATACCCTCTAGCATTATCAAAAGATTCAAAATAATATGTGCTTATTCTTACTATATATGTGCATGCCAAAGCATCTGTTAACTTTGGCAGCCTCAGTAAGCTCTCTTGTTCTTTAGCTCATTCTGTCCTCTTTTTGTCTCACAAACATGGATGGTTTTTGTTTTAGGAGCCTCACATTCATACTATTCATTGGCTTTTTAGTATGGTCTTCAAGTTTTGATACTTGCATTGCCCGGAGAGGCAAGCATTGGAGCCAAACCTCAGGTTCTTTATTCAAGAAGAAGAGTCAAGCCAGAAGCCACAATAGTCACCATTCTAAAGGATCTAAACCAAAGCCTCCACCTAGCATAGCTCCATTGCCAACCCCATCTCCAAAGCCGCCGAAAGAATACACGCCTCCAATCCCTCCACAACAAGGCTCTGCCACATTTAATGTACTAGATTTTGGCGCCAAGGGAGATGGCAAGAGAGATGATACAAAGGTTAATCTCAATACCAAATTTCTACTTGTCAAATGAATTAAAGTGGTTTTAACTAGTAGAGCAGTAATATGCATGGAGCATATATTGTTTACATGAAAATTTGCAACTGAATTAAGCAGCTAGTAAACTCCGAACATGGCATACTTTTCGTTCTTTTGAACACACACATCGAGTTATACGTGTTATTCTTTCTGGGTAGGATCCCTCCAAGGAAAAACGCATGTATCCTCTGCAAGTCTGGGGGAAAGGCCATAATGTTGATGTCTAGTTAGTCCATAGCTGCATGTCTGGAAGTCAAATGTAAACTGATTTTTTCATTCTGTTCATTTCTCTCATAGGATGACTTCAGTCTTCAAGACTTCAAGTACAATAATAATTAGTGTCAATTCAATTAATAACAACGTAAAGCAAAAACACATTCTGGCCACCGGATCAGGGCTCCTCTGTTTAAGGATAGTATCCGGGTTTCAACATGTTAATAGGATACCAACAATATGTTCTGGGGTTATGAAGATCACGAATAAAACAACAGGAAACTGAAACAAAAACGGATAAACATGAAACCACACGAAGGTAAAAAGAAATGGAAAAACAACAGGACCGCGCTTGCTGGGGACGAGTCCAAAAGAATGGATTCTCGTTATGGCAGTTATGTCATGGTTCCAACAATAATTGCATACAGTTGTTGGTTTTACAGAATATAGTAACTACTAGAATTAAAGTAATTTTTTGGTGGTGTGCAAATGCAGGCATTCCAAGCTGCGTGGGCCTCAGCTTGTATAGTTGAGGCATCAATGATGCTAGTTCCAGCCGAGTATGTTTTCCTCGTGGGGCCCATTTCTTTCTCTGGTCCATACTGCAAACAGAATATTGTGTTCCAGGTAAATGAATTTTATTTCAAGATGTTCGTCAACTGCTTGCTTCTGTCTTTCTAAGTTTTTGTCTTTTGTCAGCTGGATGGCACAATTGTAGCTCCAACAAATTCCAATGCTTGGGGGGCTGGGAGGGGACTTTTGCAGTGGCTTGAATTCACTAAACTTGTGGGAATTACAATCCGGGGAAAAGGTACCATCGATGGCAGTGGTTCAGTCTGGTGGCAGGACGAACCCTTTGGTGATCCCGGGGACGATGAAACCAAACTCATAGTCCCTTTAAACAATACAGTAGCAGAGCACCCGCCAATTCCTGTAATTACCTCAAGTGTATATTTCATTTTATTGTTTTATGATCTGCTCCTCTCGTCATGCTTCTCTGCTGTACTGTGTGGCAGATAACAAGTGAATTCAGCAGCCAGAAAATGCCAAGTATTAAACCAACCGTAAGGACCACTCTATATTTTCTATCATAATTCGTCGTGATGTTGTCCATAAACATGATTTAGCTGCTTTCATTTGACAGGCACTACGATTTTACGGCAGTTTCAATGCAACAGTCACAGGCATTAGAATTCAAAACAGTCCTCAGTGCCACCTCAAGTTCGACAACTGCATTGGAGTGGGGGTACATGATATAAGCATCTCATCTCCTGGTGACAGTCCTAACACAGATGGAATCCACCTTCAGAATTGCAAAGATGTCCTAATACACACCAGCGATCTTGCTTGCGGTAATTGTATTGCTTCCTGATCTCAATATAAAAAAAAATGTTAGTTTAACTAGCTTGAGTAATGACAAATAGCAATAACATCTGCAGAGTTAAGAAAAAACAGGTATCTACACATGGAAAGGGCCAAACAGTTCAGATCTCTGGTACTGATTCACATAATCGCATGACAATCTTATCCGTAAAGTTGTGAACTTTAATCTCAACTTCAGTGGCCACATGTTATTGGACACGTGTCAACACATGCTGTCATTTCACATATTGCATGTTCCCATTCAGAATAGGACCCACCCATGGGATGAAGACATTTTGTTTCACCCAGTTATCTGTGTCTTTATCAGCTACTACACAAAGTCCTGACAAGTTTTAGCATAACATATGCATAAATGGAACTGTTAAGATGCTTACATAACTGAGAACTACACCTACAAATAAGTGCAGTCCTATAAATATGTTGTCAATAAATGTATTAACATAGAACCAAAATCTGGAAAGGAGAGGGTGAACATTGAATGGGATGTTTTTGCAGGAGATGACTGTGTTTCTATACAGACTGGATGCACAAATGTGTACGTACACAATGTGAACTGTGGGCCAGGACATGGAATTAGCATTGGAAGTCTGGGAAAGGATAACACCAAAGCCTGCGTCTCAAACATCACTGTCCGAGATGTCACCATGCACAATACGATGACAGGTGTCAGAATAAAGACATGGCAGGTACGCTATGTAATCCCACGAACAATCTACAAGAAAATAGACTATTTTACAAATCAAAATACCATTAAAGAACTTTCATATTCAAAAGGTTTTCAAAAATTACAACAATGAGCTAGATATTTCAGACGAATTGAGAAGTCTACTTGATTAACAGCTTGGAGAATCCATGAAATTGGAATCTGGTAAAAGATATTATGTTATATGGAGAACTTTCTTGGCATGGAGAACTCATACTTTTGATCAGAGTCCAAAATTTTCCTAGAAATCATGTTAATTTCCTTGTCAGACTATCTTCCCGTTGCTTTAAGCTCATAATGGACAGAAGTCGATCAAAAATAAGTTGGAATGCTTATACGAAATAACTGCAGTTCTTCCACAAGCACAAAGTTATAAACGTTGCTACTTACCTGTAATCTCAATATTCAAATGCAGGGCGGATCAGGATCAGTTCAGGGAGTGCTGTTCTCCAACATTCAAGTTTCTGAAACCCAAGTCCCTATCATGATCGATCAATACTATTGCGAGAAAGGCAGCTGCAAAAATCAAACATCAGCTGTGGCTCTATCAGGGATCAACTACGAAAGAATAAGAGGAACATATACAGTAAAGCCAATACATTTGGCCTGCAGTGACTCCCTACCATGTATGGATATAAGTCTAACCACCATAGAACTCAAACCCCTGCAAGAACAGTATCACATGTACAACCCCTATTGTTGGCAGACCTTTGGAGAGCTAAAGACTCCTACTGTTCCCCCAATTGACTGTCTACAAATTGGCAAGCCATCAAGCAACCGGCCTCATCAGTCGGATCAAAACTTGTGTTGAGCATCACAATGTACAATACCAGGTTACTTGTGTATTGACATGTGAAACCATCAAACGCATTTAAGTATAAAGGATTTATTTTTAGGAGTGCTAGCTTACAGGAACTCTTGCTTAACTGGTGTATTGATGAGTCACCATTGTTTGTGGGAGTATACATGCATTATACATAATAATACAGTCTACAGTGTAATGTATTGGTGGTTTGTGAGAATACAAGAGTGTTTGTGCTTTCCATCATTACCGAACATTGAAAAAACAAGCTCCAAATTACTGATCAATCAGAATCGTGAGCTGAAGTAGTATGAAAAACATATCTGAAAAACAGAACAAGGAAGTTTGATATCATGCAGTAACTTCCTACAACAATGTCAAAGTGGAAGAAGCACTCAATTTTTAACACTACAAAAACACAACTATAGTCTTAATCAAATTACTAGTTTAGTTCACTAGTTTTTAGTTTTGTAATCAAAACTTTTAATAGAAATGTCGAATTGAAGTGATTCATGAGGATACATAATAGATATTGTCATACTATTTAGGCAGAGTAATGTGGTCTCATTGTGTAATTTTAGGTGAGAAGATGATAGAGGAGAAGCTGGAGGGTAAAGGAGAGAATGGAGCCACATATTCTACTTTAGATGAATCTTACCATTTATAAATAATAGATTTCTTGACTCGAACTCAGAGCATAAAAGTAAAATAATGGAATTGTTGATAAATTACTACTCAATTTTTAAAGCCCCTGTAGTTATATAGACCTTTGATTTGGGCATTATTTTCATTTTTGTGGTATACAAACCTTTGAGTTGATTTTCCATTAATTATGAATCTACTTTGGTATCTACTACATTAATGTAAAGGTGTTTGGATAGCTTGACCTTGCAAATCACACCTTATATTCTACTTTATTATTTAAAGCTCTAAAGTCATGATTTTATGGATATTTGACTTTAAGTCATATTTTCCTTATGAGTAAATTCTTACTTTATCACCGTCATCTCGACATATAAAGTCCACACTAGTAATTTGCTTTGTTGTGGGTTTTCAAAGGTCTACATCTTTTCCTAATATGATGCATTCCATTAGAAAATTTGTCAAACCAATGATTTAGAAGATTTTCTAGGAATATACATGTCGAATTCACTTAGTTTAATGGACTAGTTGATCATTCTTCTCAAAGTTTAAGATATGTGCATTATTGATCATAGATGTACGTCCATCATTTTCTTTTAAGAGTTGGAAATTGGAATGCATCACCAATTATATTCCTTGGACATCTAACTATTACTCTTATTTTAGAGCCCTATAAAATAAAGTATTTGTAGGAAAATAGAGTGAAAAAGAATAACACAATGAATTATGTGGTTTGTTAATTCAACCTACTACCACGGGAAAGAATGACTAGTATGATATTTTCTTCTTCTTTTTTTCTTTACAAGATATAGAGTTTTATAATGTACAAATGGGGTTCTAATTTAGGAAAGAAACCTTAGAACCCCATTTACGGAAAGATACAATAAGGAGAGATTGCCTCCAATTTAGGAAGACTAAAATAGAAGGAAATCCCCCAATCTTGTGATTTCCACAGTGTCCCTCAAGTTGGATCATAAATGTTGATCATATCGAACTTGCCAATGAAATCACGAAAATTTTCCTTGGCAACCTTTTAGTGCATTTATCAATTGTTTGCTCCTTCGTAGGAATATAGATATATCATGCAGATTATCTCTTCTTCAACTTTCTCTTTGATAAAGTCTCGTTCCACCTCTATATGCTAACTAGGTTGAGGGAAATACTGATTGCTGCTTTGTTATCACAATAGATTCTCATAAGTGATTCTAATATGATATGTAGTTCTTGCAAGAGTTCCTTTAGCCATAATCTCTCACATATACTGCGTGTCAAGGCTCTGAACTCAGCTTCAGTATTACTTTGAGCTACTACATTTTGCTTCTTGCTTCTCCACATAACTAGATTTCCCCATACAAAGATGCAATAGCCAGAAGTTGATCTTTTATCGTCAGTAGAGCCAGCCCAATCTGCATCTATAAAAAATTTTATTCCCCTGTCATCTCATTTCTTAAAGAATGGCCCTCTACCAGGAGTACCTTTGAGGTACCTAAGAATCTTATACACCCCTTCAAGGTGAGCTTCCTTTGGTGAATGCATATGTTGGCTCACTACGCTTACTACGAAGGTGATGTTTAGTCTGGTATGAGAAAGATATATAAGTCTACCCACTAGTCTTTGATATCTTTCTTTTTCAACTGATTTCTCTGCATCAATTGTTCCCCTACTTGTTTTTATAGGAGTATCACTCGGCTTGCAACTTAACATCCTAGTTTCATTTAATAGATCAATCACATATTTTCACTGTGAGACACTGATCCCATTTTTTGATCTAGCAACCTCTATACCTAAGAAATATCTCATATGGTTGAGGTCTTTTAATTTAAATTCAGTAGTTAGAACTTTCTTCAACCTTCTCATTTTGAAAACATCATCCCCTCCTAGTACAATGTCGTCCACATACACAATTAAGATGGTTTCCTTCCCTTCTTTAGATTGTTTAAAGAACATGGTATGATCTGAATGTCCTTATTGATATCTTTAACCCTTTATCACTTTAGTGAACTGTCAAACCATGCTTTTGGAGATTGTTTCAACCCATACAATGATTTCTTTAGCTCACAAACTTTTTCTTCCTCCCCCTGTTTATAAAAAGTTGGTGGTAAGGTCATAAAGACTTCTTCCTCTAGCTCACCATTTAAAAAAGCATCTTTTATGTCAACTTGCTGGAGTGGCCAATCTAAGTTGACTGTCAAAGAGAGTAAGACTCGTATTGTATTCAGTTTTGCCACAGGTGCAAAGGTCTCTGTATGATCAATTCCATAGGTCTGAGTAAACCCTTTTGTAACAAGTCGTGCTTGTACCGTTCCACCGTACCATCTGTCTTGTATTTTATTATGAATACCTATTTGCACCCTACTGGTCTCTTTCCTCTCGGTAACTCCACCACGTCCCATGTGTCATTCTTTTCAAGAGTTCTCTTTTCCTCCAATACTGCTCCCTTCCACTCAGGGTTTTGAAAAGCTTCGTGAATATCTTTTGGGATTATGATCCTGTCAAGGTTAGAGGTAAAAGCATGATATTTAGTGGATAAGGTATTATAGGATACAAATTTTGATATAGGATGAAGAGTGCAAGAACGTGGTTGTTTTCTCAGAACAATAAGAAGATTTAGGTCAACAAAACTTATTACCTGGTCATTGTGGGTTGGATTTGTCACCAGGTCCAACTCCTTTAGTGCTTCGGGTATGAGGTTCTCTTGAGATTGTAGCTTTCGCCTCCATGAGTAAACCAAAACTTCTTTTTGTTTCTTTTCATCTTCACCCAAAATTGCTGAGGGAACTCCACTTAGTGAGGTTTTTATGGGTCCAAAAAGAAGGAACTCAAAATCCACGAACCGAGCTTCATTCAAGTACTCCCCTTGATGTGAGAGCTGTGAGTAATAGGTAGATTTCAAAGGTCACATCATGGCTGACAAACATGCGACAGGTGAGAGGGTCATAACACTGGTAGCCTTTTTTAGTCAGGGAATAGCCAAGGAAGACAAATTTCATAGCTCGTGAATCTAATTTGGTGTGATTATGAGGGTGGACATGAACAAAGGTAGTACACCTAAGTACTCTAAATGGCAAGTCAAAAATGAGTCTTAACGTGGGAAAGGATTTGTCGGACCCCGACCCCGAGGCCCAACTGCCCCGAGGTGGCGAGCCCTATGGGGGCCCGTGCCCCGGGACAATGGTTCTTTTATTCTTAGAACATCTTGACTAAATCTTGATTCTTTTATTTATTTACTAGACATCATTGAATTTACCTCCCATAAGACCTACACACCTTGGTGGTGAGCTTACATTGATTAAACTTAACTTTTAATTTTTCATTAAAAAAAAAATCAACATTTTGACTTAAAAAGGCGTGTCCGTTAAACGGACATGAATTGGACTCGTATACCTTTTTCCCCGAGAGTGTCCGTTAAACGGACACAAGGTCACCTCAACCATTTATTCCACCCGAATCTGTCCGTTAAACGGACATATGTGTCCGTTAAACGGACACCAGGTAAACCTGAAAACTTTGAGACCCGAGACTGTCCGTTAAACGGACAGTAGTGTCCGTTAAACGGACACGAGGTTTAACTTGGGTACCATTTATCCCGAATTCGTCCGTTAAACGGACACAGCTTTGAGCATGAGGGGTCATTCTAACCCGAGACTGTCCGTTAAACGGACAGTAGTGTCCGTTTAACGGACAGGGGATTTTTCACAAATCCCATGCCCATTTGACTCTTAACCAATTCCTGCACAACTCATATCTATTTTTAACCTTCCAACTCCTTTAACCTACTCATTTGTCAACTTCAAACATGTCAACCACCTAGGTTGACTTCACCATACACAAGTCAATCCTAAGTTTCATCTATTCAACGATTTTGACACATTTGCGTACCTTGCAAAATTTAACCCAATTCACACTTTATACTCCTAACCCATTTTGCCCTAATCACTACTAATTTCAGTACCAATTTCAACTCAAACCTAAATATCCATTTCACTACCCTTATGCCATTTAACATCTTCATGCCTCACTTCCAAGTCTCACAAACTACACAATTCAAACATTTCAACTTAGGATTTTTACAAACGTTTTTATACCATATGTTACTTTCATTTCATAATTTAAGACATCATGTTCATCGAATCATGGTTCGTACAATGCTTTAGTGGGCATTTTAAGCCCAATTACATAAAAGTTCAAAATACATTGTTTTACTCAAAATGCAACTAA
>JANZXV010000001.1:4776155-4790271 GCA_027576455.1 Erythroxylum roigii | reverse complement strand
AAAACCACAACTAAAAACAAAAAAAAATGAAAACAAACACACCCTAAGAGAACATGCAGAAATTGAAAGCTCTTGGTAGGTAATGGTCTTTTGTATCAGATAACTTTTTTGGTCTTAGACCAGGGTATCCACCGGCGGATCTAGTGATTAATCCCCTCGCTGGTTTGTAGGCACCTCACAGGGTGAGACAGCTGGCTCAAGGATTTAAGGCTGCTCAATACCCAAAGTCAAGGATCGAACCCCTAACCTTTGGTTAAGGATAGATGAGTCTCTGCCACTCAACCAAACCCCTTGGATTTTTGTATATAACGACCACGACTGTGGTCGAATTATATTAGCTTAAAACGAAGGGTTAGCGTATGTTTGGAGGACTCAACTGATTGAATTCTTCAAATTAAGGTGGAGGAACTGTCAAAGCACTACTTCTTCAATGCTACCATTGTATATGGAGCTACTCTTAGCTACCAAAGGAGTTTCTTATTGGGAGAAAAAAAAAAAAGGAAGACATTATTTTTGACAATGCAGGACCTACAGATAATCTTGGGTGATTTCAACAGTGTGATGCATAGGAGCGAGGTGGAAGGACATATGGGGTCTCATTTCTATATAAATGATCTGAAGGAATGCATTAAACATATGGGGGTCATGGACTTAAAAATGGAAGACAGGTTCTTCACCTGTTGCAGCAACCGAAACCTAATTCACTTTCTAAGGAAGAATTGGACTGTGCCCTCATTAATGAACATTGACTGGATAAATTCCCAGAAAGCTCTGCGAACTTTGATTTCCCAATAATTTCTGAATTCTGACTATTCTCCCATAATCATTCAGAATATGGAGATCGGCAGAAAACAGGAGGACCATTTTGATTCAACAATCATCTAGTAGAGGAGGACAGATTCATGGAAGCTTTAAGAAGATGTGACCAATCTAAGATTGAAGGTACCAAACAATTCCAATATGCTAGGAGGATTAAGCCAATCAAAGAAGAAATGAAGAAACTTAATAGTAGGAAGCCAATGTATGCAAAAGAGATGTCAGAGTAAGCGAAAGAAAATCTCCTAAAAATCCAAGAAGATATCTATAATCATCCCATTGACGTCTACTAAAGGTTAAGGAAAGTAGGACTCTTAATGAATACTAGAAGGCTAAATCAATCCATCCTTATATTCTCAAACGGAGAACAAGGCTAAAATGTTGTAAAGATGGGTACAAGAATACTAAATTCTTCCATAACATTGTTAAATCTAGAAGCAGCTTTAACATGATAAAAACGCTTAGTAATTCTAGGAGTCATGATCTTAGGGTAGGAAGAAATCAAAAAGGAAGCCTTCTAGTATTACAACGAATTTTTTGGCACTAGAAAATCTATAGTCTCAACATTTTCAATCTTGAAAGCAATTATAAGAACAGATATCCTTATAGAATCTTGTGAGGAAATCTACAGAGCAGTAACTGATAAGATCCCATCTTGACTAATTATTTGATATTATCTCCTTTGTTTTGAATTTATTTTTGTGCTTAAATGTTAAAATTAATGTTTGTTTTGTTTTAGGAGATAAAAAGTAGAGATTGTATCAACTTGGGACTCTATTGATAATAATGACAAACTTTGGATAAAGTGAAGAGATTGATGCAGTGGATAAGGCTGATCACTTGAAGAGTTGGAATTCAACTGAAAGACTTCGCCTTATCCTTATCATGTAGGAGTTTGATTTTGAATTTGTTTAGATAAACATCTTTACAAGTTATAGTTAGATTAGGATTAGATTAGAAAACCCTAAAAAAGGGATGTTCCTCACAACAGAAAAAGGCCTCCTCTCTTTTTATGTTTTTAGCAATTCTCTGTCTATCTTCTATTTTTGTTATTGGAGAGAAAGCCATACGTGGCTAAACTCATCGTTCTTATTTAAGGGGGTTCGGTTTTTTTATTGTAATTTTGTGAGGTTTTGTGTTTCGAGATTTTATTCACGTTTTAATTCAAGTATTTCTTATTTTGAGTTTTCACATTTCATGAATGATTAATATTTGATTAATCTGACAATTTAATATAGTATTGATTATTCTATCGCTATCCAGGAATTCAATGGTCCGTAATTGTCATGAAAGATTGGTATAAGTAGCAAATATGTTATTTATGAATTTCCATATTTAAACAAGAAAACTAAATGAAATAGTTGCAACTATCTCGATTATTTAATTTAGGGTTTATTCTTTTCCACAGAGCTTATTGCTATCATTTATTTGATATGGAATGTTATCACATCCAATCAATAGATGATAAGTTTTGGTTTGGATGTTGGGTTTGAACCAATTAATTTAGGAAATTTTAAGACTTATTACGACTATCCTAATATGTTTCAGATTAACTACTTGAATCGTGAAAATATTATCTTTAAACCAATGATCAATGTTACAATTAGATGAGATCTTTCCCTTGAATTGGAGTTTGGTAATCTTGGCTTTCTCATATTTAAATTCAGTTAATTTAATTTGTTTTCGTATTGATTTTAGTTAATCAGTTATTTAATCAAAACCCCCATTTAATTTTATTGCTTGAAATTAAGAAACTAGTGTTTAGTTCTCTAAGGATTCGACCTGGTTCCACGACTACTACAAAAGTTTAGAGAATCGGTATTATTTTAAGAGCTTTGATAACTCGACCAAAATTTGGCACTGTTGTCGGGGAACTATTTCAAGTTTCTTATTTTTTATTTTTTATTTTTACAGTTATTGCTAACCTCTTGTCTTGTATGACTTGTGCTTTTCAAACAGGTAAATTGCAATACAATCCACAAATTGAGAAGACAGGGCGTCGTTTGAGAAAAGAGACTAAGCAAGGAAGTAGTCGTTCACCTCCAGAACGTTGAGGAAGTTAACGACGCCGAATTTGAATCAACAACTTTTATGTATTCAATTTTCAAATGTTGAGGTAGATGTCGAATTGAAATTTAGTTTGATTCACTTATTGCCTATTTTTTGCAGTCTTGCAGTTGAAGATCTGCATAAACACCTGAAAGAATTTCATGTTATTTGTTCTAGAATGAAGCCACAAAGGGTGACAGAAGAACAAATTAATCTCATGGCCTTTTCGTTCTCATTGAAAGATAAGGCAAAAGAATGGCTATATTATCTTCCACTTGACTCAGTAACAACATGGAACGAGATGAAAAGAATGTTTCTGGAGAAGTTCTTTCCTACATCAAGAGTAGCGAATATCAGAAAGGAGATATATAGGATAAGACAAATTACAGGAGAAACATTATATAAATATTAGGAAAGGTTTAAGGAGCTATGTGCTAGCTGTCCAAATCATCAAATTCCCGATCAACTTCTGATTCAATACTTTTATGAAAGACTATTGTCAATGGAAAGAAGTATGGTCGATGCAGTTAGTGAAGGAGCTCTGGTAAACAAAACACCTAAGGCAGCCAAACAGTTGATATTAATTATGGCTGAAAATTCTCAACAGTCTGGGACAAGGATGGATGGAGCTATTAAGCGTGTGAATGAGGTAAGTAACATGCATCTTGAGAATAAAATTTATGATTTAACCGCTTTAGGTTGTCAAATTGTTATAGGTCAACCGCAATCGGCAAGAGTGTGCCCTACAATGCAACAAGACTCTCTTCAAAGAGCTAACGTAATAGGGGGTTTTCCTGGTCAACCTCAATGAAAGTATGACCCTTATTCTAATTATTACAATCTAGGATGGAAGGATCATCCAAACTTGAGCTATGGAAATCAAAGAGGCCAACAATGATATCAACCTCACACTTTTAAACAACCTCAAGTTCTTACATGTGCTCAGCCTCAATCTTCAAATTCAGGTATGTCTTTAGTTAAAATTGTTATGGCACTTGCTAATAATACTTATCAATTTCAACAGGAAACAAGGGCAAGCCTTCAAAACTTGGGAAATTAAATCACTCAATTAGCCACCTCGGTAAGTAAATTGGAAGCCCAAGCATCAGGGAAATTACCTTCCCAAACGGTGGTGAATCCTAAGGAGAATGTGAGTACAATGACTTTGAGAAGTGGTAAGGAAATTCACTATACCAATAGAGGAAGAAAAGCACAAATAAAAGGAAGTTGAAAGACAAGGAAAGAATAATTTTGGGTAAGAATGTATCAGCTATGATAAATAAAAAATTACTAGAAAAATGCAAGGATCTAGGTATGTTTACACTTCTGTGTGTTATTGGTAATAGAAAAATTGAGCGTGCCATGTTAGACTTAGGTGCATCTATTAATGTCATGTCATACTCAATTTATCGACTTTTAAATTTGAATTCTTTGCAAGAAACTTGTGATAATCCAACTAGCTGATCGTTCGTATGTGCATCCTATTGGAGTTATTGAGAATGCTTTATTCCAAGTTAATGGTTTGGTATTTCCAGTAGATGTTTACATCTTGAAAATGGATAGAGATAGTGTTGAAAATTTAGCTTTGATTTTGTTGGGTAGGCCATTTATGAAGACGACTAAGACGATAACTAATGTACACGAGGGTATTCTTTTCGTAGAGTTTGATGGAGAAACAGTAAAGTTCAACATTTTTGAAGCAATAAAGTATCCGAATGATTTTCAATTCGTTTATCATATGGATATTGTAGATTCATTTGTGCAGGATATGTTTAAAGAAGAGAGTATTGAAGATAAGTTAGAGTGTAAGGCTAAATCGGAAGTGAACGAGCAAATTGATGAAACTTGTGAAGTTGTAGAATCATTGTCAGTAATGCTAATAGATTCAAAAACTTTAAATGATAAACTTCCTATAACTCACAAGAAAATCTTACCTTATATTTTTCAGGCTCCGAAGATATAGTTAAAGGTGTTACTTGATCGCCTAAAGGATGTCTATTTAGGTGGTGAAAAGTCATTACCTACAATCATTTAAAAAAGGTTGACTAACTCGACGTGTTCTATGCATTATTATATTGTATAATTTAATTATTTTGTTATTCAACGTTTCGATTGGTTAAAGAGTATTAATACAATGTCTACGCTTTTAAATCCAATATGTTCATTCTTACTTATTAGTAATCAATTTAAAATTGATATTTGAAAATGCCTTTTCAAATCTCAATTTATTTTGGTCAAAGAATTTCTTAAATCACTATTAATAAAAAGCAATAGAATATTCTCTAAAATTACTTTAACGAATCATTTATTGACTTACGCAATTATTTCATATGATTCATAATATATTTAAGTACTACCGATTGAGTTACCCTAATCAGAACAAGTCATAAGTAGCATTAAAATATAGTATTCTCAATAAGAAATACTTTGATAAATGAAGTCTAAGAATCAATTATACTATCGTCACAATAAGATATCAACACACACATGAATAATATTTTATTTAAGATCCTCATAATTGAATTAATTTAGTGGACTTATTTTTTGATAAGCAATCATATCTTTGTATAAATAATTTTATATTTTAATCTATAATCATATCTTTGTATAAATATTTTTATATTTTAATCTATAACATTAGTTACTTTTTTTTATAAGAAATAAACATAACATGTTATAACTTTTCATTAATATAGATGAAATTATAATCCAGAGTAATTTTAAAATAATACATAAATATAAATTAAAGCTAATAATTATAATTTTACCCTAATTCAACGCCGCAATAATTATTCTAAAGATTTTCTTTTAGTTTTAAAATTTTAAAACATCAAATACAACATCTAACAAAATTTGGTGGATTTTAAGTAGTTCCCAACAGGCCAGGGATTCTTTTATTAAAACAGCGCAGGCGGCAGTCGGATTTTATGGTTCTAAACCTGTTTGTGCGACCTCGGAGACGCTGCAACTCCAACTGACATTCAAAAACTTCCATTCCTTTAACTTACTACTTCTAATCCTAGTGTTTATGGAGGCTACCGGCTGCTGAAGAACCCAACAACTTATAGTGGTACGAGAAGATGAGCGGAAACAACGAGTTTCGTTTTTTCTTGTCGTGCGACATCAATCTTCCGGTTACTTTTCGCGTCGAACGGCTTGAAGGATCTTTTCCCTCTTTTGAAAAGAATAATTCAGGTGTGCGTATGTTTTGTAGTTGGTGTTAGTTTCGGTTGATTGGTGTATTGGATTTTTCTAGATCATAAAGTTCGTCGTTCTCTTTCTTTCTTTTTTTTTTTTTTGGTTATTTGTGATTGTTCTGGAAGGAATTGATTCTACGAACGACGAAGGAAGCGCGGAGATATTCGTTGAGTGTGCGTTATATATTGATGGTGCTCCTTTTGGGCTTCCTATGAGGACAAGGTTTCACAACTCGTAGCATTTAGTTACAACTTCCTATGAGAAGGTTCTGCCTTCTCAACTTAAAGTTATGTCTCTTCGGTTGGTGTCAGGTTGGAATCAGGCAGACCATCTTACTGTTGGAATGAACTCATCACTCTGAGTTCTAAATATCGAGACTTAACTGCGCATGCACAAGTTGCTTTTACGGTAATTGACCAATTTAGCCACTAACTTTTAAGTAGCAGGAGAAATTGAAATTTTCATATTTCTTCATTTAAATGGAGCAGCATCTTTTCTTTTAGCCGGTACTGATAATGCACTTACAGCTGCATCTATTCTACTAATAATATTTATCCGTTGTTAGCATCCCCTTCAGATTCAGTATCATTGCTGTCCTACTTACTGATAAGAATTAGAAGAGCATACAAATTGTATTATGCATGTGTCAGTTAGATTATTTATTGGTGCGCAATTGCTTGGATACTGAGGTTTATGATTTTTCTTAAAATTGATCTATTTGGAAGTATAGGTTTGGGATGTTTCTCGTGGAAAAGATGATGGATTGATTGGTGGTGCTACCATAATTCTATTCAATAGCAAGTTACAACTAAAAACAGGCAAGCAAAAGCTTAGACTTTGGAAAGGGAAGGAAGCTGATGGATCATTTCCATCAACCACTCCTGGAAAGGTTCCCAAATATTCTTTTAAGTGGAACGCTCATCAGTATAGTCTTTTTTATGGTCACTTAGCTGTTCATGTGAATTTAGGTCCCCAAGCATGAGCGAGGAGAGTTGGAACGATTGGAAAAGCTTGTAAACAAATATGAGAGGGGGCAAATCCAATGTGTTGGCTGGCTTGATCGGCTTTCTTTCAAAGCTATTGAGAAAATCAAGGAACGTGAAAGTAGCAAAAATGGAAGCTCTCACTTGTACTTGATTGTTGATTTCTGCAGCTTTGAACATCAAGTTGTTTTTCAGGTAATGCTGAGTAACATACATCATTTAACTTTCTGGCTGAACTTTTTTGTTTACAGCTGCTGTGTAACCACAAAACTATGAGTTGGGTCATGTTGAAATGATCAATTGCAAATAGGGAATGTAATACATGAACCTTAGCACCTCCTTAACCACCTCAATCTTTGCATTTCAGAAGCATTATTAAGCATGTGAACACATATTTCTAGTTTGCAAGCATGGGAAGGATAATTGCTCAGCTTTTCTTTTTATCAAATTAATTTGTGTGTTGTTTTGATGTTTAACCTGAAGGAGTCTGGTGCAAATTTCTTGTTACCATCTCCTATTGCTTCAACAAATGAACTTGTAATTGTGTGGGACCCAGAAGTGGGAAAGATAAACCCTTCAGAGCACAAGCAATTAAAGCTGGCCCGTAGTCTAACACGTGGTATCATTGACAGAGATTTGAAGCCAAGCTCTAATGAACGGAAGTAAGTTCAAAATTCCTTTGATGAAGATGCATCTAATTTGTTTTTAAACTATGTTTAGGTTTCTTGTACCTTTTTGTTCTGGACATTATGTGACTTCGGTCAATCTCTTACCTATGTGCTTTCTAGTTTCAAATGCATAATCTAGACTAGACATCTCAAATTGTTTAAAGATATTCCCTTGTGCTTGTTGAATCTGATCTTTTCTGGCAGTTGTATAACTAATTGTAAAGGATTAATCATATGCTTATGGATTCCGTTATTGAAGCTGCAGTTGTTTGCATAATTGCTCATACTTGATTGTTGAGAGGTTGATTTATTTTGAGTTGGAGGTGTGTCATCATGCTTCATTCTTGTTTGTAGGTCAATACAGAGAATTCTAAAATATCCACCAACAAGGACTTTGAGTGGAGATGAGAGACAGCTTTTATGGAAATTCCGCTTCTCATTGATGTCTGAAAAGAGGGCTCTCACTAAATTTCTAAGATGTGTTGAATGGAGTGATGTTCAGGTGAGTAGTTATTTTTTCCCATTTTTCTCCTTGTAGTTAATGTCTTGACCAACTCATTGAAATACTGGTTTTTCCTTAATTTCTTAGGGGTTCTCATTTAACTTTGAGGCTATCTTGAATTAAGATTTGAACCTGCATTGTTAAACAGTCCTGGTTTTGGAAAGGGATACATGCAATTGGAAAAATTTTTCTTCTAATAATCGGTGTAGTAACTGTTTAGTTTATATGCATCTCCTTGATTCTATCCGCATCTTCTGACCTTAAGCATGTGAAAAGTTACTTTTTGCTTTTGTAACTTTCATTCTTGTGCAATCTAGTGGTGTGTCATTTGCAAGTTAGTTTGTAAGGAACAACATTCAAATCAACTCTTATGCATCTGCAGGAAGCAAAACAGGCATTAGAATTGATGAAAAAGTGGGAAATGATTGATGTTTGTGATGCGCTGGAGCTACTATCATCTGTTTTTGAAAGTGAAGAGGTATGCATCTTTGTTAAACTGTCTTCTGTTCATTGTCTGTCAGATTTAAATCTTCAAGCCTCATTTCGACCTTGATCTGATAATTGGATTATGGCCTTTAGGACATTTCTAACTTCCCACATGGTTCCACCAAAACTTGAATGAATTGCATGTAAACATAGGAAGTAAAGGCCTATATTGTCCTCAATATCATAAATGAAAAGAGAAACAGATGCTGTGATAATGCTCTAGACTTGATAATTTGTGATCACTACAGGTCCGTGCATATGCTGTTAGTGTTCTTGAAAGAGCAGATGACGAAGAACTTCACTGTTACCTACTTCAATTGGTTCAGGCACTTCGATTTGAGCGCTCAGA
Organism: Erythroxylum roigii; assembly: GCA_027576455.1. Taxonomy (NCBI): domain Eukaryota; kingdom Viridiplantae; phylum Streptophyta; class Magnoliopsida; order Malpighiales; family Erythroxylaceae; genus Erythroxylum; species Erythroxylum roigii. The sequence continues at coordinate 4,781,220 of JANZXV010000001.1, read as the reverse complement.
TAAATCTTGCCTTTCTCAGTTCCTTGTTCAACGAGGTATGCAATCTACTTTGCACCTGCGTATGATAGGCATACACTTGCCTGTATTTATGGAGTTAGGTTGTTCACTGTACTGAGACTGATCCTTATGTTTGGCAGCTTTAAAGAATATTGAGTTGGCTAGTTTTCTACGTTGGTATGTGGCTGTGGAACTTTATGACCCTGCCTATGCAAAACGTTTTTATTGTACCTACGAGATCCTTGAAGAGAGTATGATGAAGGTATGGTTTGCTTTAGTTGTATTTCTCATCATTGAAGTTATCTATATACCTAATTGTTAATAACTTTTGTTTTATGGTCATTGATGAGAATCTCTTGTGTTGGTGTGCACTATATGAACTGCTGCTTATGGGAGTACTTTTGGTTTTAGGATCTAGTTGCTTTAAAAACGTCTTTAAGTGCTTCATGAAGAACATGAACCATGACACCCATTTCCATCTAGAGTGGCACCATATGTTATTGAGTGGGTTCCATGCACACCACTCAATAATTGAATACAAGTCTTATACAACTTAGTTTAATTAATATTTAGCCCTAAAAAAAACAAACAAATGTGACCATACTGAAACATTTTTACTTAAACCAGGAACAATTATACTCAATTGTAACAGTTTTACTGCGATATAAGATATAATATTAACGTACTTAACTGAAAAAAGATAGAATTCTACTCAAAATTAATAATTGTTTCCTTTTAGAAACCTTGAGATTCATGTTGCATATAGGAGTTTTTTTCTTTTGTTTGTAAAACCTCATATATGTTTATTTGTAAGCATAAATGTTTGAAAATGTTTACAAAAGCCTAAGAAATTTATTTTGCTTTGATTATGATCTCAATGAAGCAATGGGAGGTTAATTAGGTTATATTGATGGGTGACTAGTTGATGATAAAACAAGGAAGTTCTGTAAAAACAACAGGAAGAATTACTCAGATATCAGGGAGTGAGGCTTCTTTTGGTCGTGTTATAAATGTCCTAGCTAAACTTATTGTCGATCATGGTGAAATTTCTGCTTCTGACTCTGGTTAATTGAATCCCCCTCCCTGGATATTACTTCAAGAAGTTTCTAAGTTCTAGTATATGAGAAGCATTAGAAACACAAAGTTTAAGTGCACAACCCTACTTCGAATAAACTCTCCTAGCTGGACGGATAGCTTGCACTATTATGGTACATGTAACTAACAGTTTCATAATATAAAAACTCGTTGAGGACAGTTGAAGATTGTAGCAATGTGCTATTTATTTATAACACTACCTTAGTTCAATCGTAGTTTTATTTGCTATTGACATATGTTTGTTTATCGAAATATTTGTTTGCAAACAATAGATTGATTCTCAGGCTTTGCACCTTATTACCGTTGAACTGTACAATTTATACAAAGTCTGCTCATCTCCAAAAGTATAACAGTAAGTGGTCAAAATATCAAGGAACTTATTGGGAGATGTTTTATATGGAGACAAAGCAGAAAACTTGGAACCAATATCTTAGCACTAGTGTATTCTAGAGCAAGTGATTTAGCCAATCCAGTGTGGTTGAATGGTAGATTGCTCGGATTTCATGTTGGTAAATATTTTTGATGATGTGATCTATTAAATAACTATGTTCTCTTTGAAAGTTGTCAGCTTCACATGGGGAAGAAGATGGCTATAAGAAATGGCAGAGTTTGGTTCGTCAGACCGAGTTGACTGCCCAGTTATGTTCTATAATGAGAGATGTAAGAAATGTACGAGGCAATACTCAAAAGAAGATTGAAAAGCTTAGACAACTTCTTTCTGGTCTTCTTAGTGAACTCACCTATTTTGAAGAGGTATATTTCCTGTTGGCACTGTTTTAAGGAGTTGTGACTGCTCAAATTGAATTTCTGTTTTGCAATTAATGAGTTACTCTGTTTTGTAACCAGCCAATAAGATCACCTCTGGCCCCAGGTGTCCTCATCACTGGTATTGTGCCATCAGAGTCATCAATTTTCAAAAGTGCATTACATCCCTTGCGTCTGACTTTCCGAACACAAAGTGGTAGTACTTGCAAGGTCATATTTAAGAAGGGAGATGATATACGCCAAGACCAATTGGTAAATACTTAATTTTTGGATCTCTCTCTCTTTCACTCCCACACACATACATTCACGTGCACACATACTCACCTTACTCACTTACCTCCTCTGGTGCCTCAGTAGTAAAATTGGAGTACAAAGAGCAATCTTAGAAACAATTGTCATTTGTCTTGTTGATTTACAATTTGATAGGTCATTCAAATGGTATCTCTAATGGATCGACTGCTTAAGTTGGAAAACCTAGATCTGCACTTAACTCCATATAAGGTACTTGCTACTGGACAAGATGAAGGCATGCTTGAATTCATACCTTCACAATCTTTGGCTCAGGTACTTCTCTCCTCAAGTTTTCTTGTTTAATTGGAATGTTCTTCACCCAGTTTCTTATCCTTTTTCAGATTTCTTGTTGTTAAGGCATCTTACAAAAAAAAAAAGTTCTGGTGTATACAATTTTGCCATTGATTCCTAAGATGACTCTCTGTAAATCCAGATTCTCTCTGAGCATCGTAGCATTATAAGCTACTTGCAGCAGTTTCATCGTGATGAACACGGACCATTTGGCATCACAGCTACCTGTCTTGAAACATTTATAAAGAGTTGTGCTGGCTACTCTGTCATAACATACATACTGGGCGTTGGAGACAGGTAATTATTTGGTCAGAGTCAGATATTTATCTTCACAAGTAAATCACCCTATCAATACTTTTTTCATGTTGAAGCTACATATAGAGAAGTGAGGTGAGGCAGGATGCCTATTTCTAGAATTATGTGAAGATATCATTACTATTTCAAGAAACATCTGTTGATGATGAGCTTCCATCCCTTAAATTTCATTAGATATGCATGAGTTTGGGATCCCTTCTTTGTTCATCCTTTTGTGATGATGACATAAGGTACCTTCATTTGTCAGATTGAGTAAACTTTCATTGAAGTTAATTGCACAAAGATGGTTTTCCAATTTTTGTGATGTACCTTGGTTAAAGTTTTGTGATCTACCGATGAGGCGATGTTTCTGAATTGCATATGATCAGTAGGGTATTGGTTATGTTCATATCCAACTAAAGCTTTATCAAAGCAAATTCTTTGTCACTTAATTGGCTATGGTGAATGCTTCAACATTTGATCGTATATCTTCCTGCGTCAATTTGTTAAATTGCAGACACCTTGACAATCTTCTACTTCGGGATGATGGCCGTCTTTTCCATGTTGACTTTGCTTTTATTCTTGGCCGAGATCCCAAGCCATTTCCACCACCAATGAAACTTTGCAAGGAAATGGTTGAGGCCATGGGTGGTGCAGAAAGGTGGTTCTCTGATTTTCTCCTCTTCCTCTTTCTCTTCCTTTTGTTGTAGTAGTAGTAATAATTATTTTTGTATGTCTTACCAATGAATTTGTGGTGGTTTAAGGAATAAATTTCTGACTTGCTTTTTCATCCTGCAGTCAATACTATACCAGGTTCAAATCCTATTGTTGCGAGGCATACAACATCCTCAGAAAGTCTAGTAACCTGATTTTAAATCTTTTCCACCTGATGGCTGGTTCAAACATTTCAGATATAGCTTGTGATCCTGAAAAAGGAATTCTTAAGGTAAATTCCTTTTATGCTTATAATCTACTTCAAATATGTTTTAGCGGTTTGTCTTATGAGTTAAAAACTTTTCATGCTAACAGCTTCAGGAGAAGTTTAGGCTGGACTTAGATGATGAGGCCAGCATACACTTTTTTCAGGATCTTATTAACGAGAGTGTGAGTGCACTGTTCCCTCAAATGGTTGAGACGATTCATCGCTGGGCGCAGTATTGGCGGTAACCCCGTAGATAATTAGGGTTTTTCCATGCCTCTGTAAATAACAAGGTGATTTCCGGTGTTTTACCCTTCTGATAAATTACCAAATTTCTTCTCTGCAACTTATTCAATGTGTTGGTCATTTCCCCTGAAAGGAGAATATTCATGACCTATTTGACTCCTTATGACATATTGCAAAAGCGGACTAGATTTAACAGACCTATTTTGCAGATTTTAAACGGACTTCATTCCGTTATTGATGCAAATAATGTTGAAGGAGCTCGATTCTTGGTTCTTCAACAATGTTGCTCAATATCATGGTGAATAATGTTATCTTGACTTTTTTGTTGAGAACTTTTCTATCAAGTTTCTGATGATATTGAAATGGCCACCATAGTCATTTTCATCTTGCCGTTTGTGTTCAATTTCTCATGTTAACGTTTCTGCCGAGTCCAAGTGGAACAGATGGCTAACCTTTCCTTGTTCTTTTTCTGTCCTCGACTACCTGCACATGGATCTTCTGTTTACCTCCTTTAACCTATGAATAAGGATATTCCTGAAGGTTTTAAGGGGCAATGTGATGGTTTGGCATATAACGCCTAATGAATTCTACTGCCTGCAGTCAATTGAATCAATTAATAAAAAACTGTTTTTTCATGGTTCATTTATATTTGTTCTTTCTGAAACTTTTTCCCTCCTCTCTTGTTGCAGATCAGAAGTCATATTCGAATCTTTGAAGCAAGTAAATGTTCCAGTTGAATGGAGGACTACTAGGAAACTGAAGCTTGGTAATCCTTGTAAATACCCATCTCAGCGTCATGAATGTAAAACGTAGATGGAGCATACTAATCCTTAAAAAATCCCATTGCAAGTTTTATCATATGCACAATGTTCACCAAATATTGCTTATTATATTTATTTATTCATTAATAACAAACATCAGTTTGCGAAACTTTGGGCCAACGGTTCTCTAGAAATCAAGAGCCTTGTCAATTCTGGCATAAGCACCTTTTGTAAGACTTAGTACGCTTTGTGTTCTAGTATGCTACAACATCAAGATCGTTTAAAATGGAATATTATTTTGGAAAAATTTATAAAGGTATAAAAGTTTAAAACATAAATCTCTCTTTTAGGTTAAAAAATTTTAGAAAATTTATTTTTGATCTTTAAAATTTTCAAGTAATTTTTA
>JANZXV010000001.1:4660461-4670815 GCA_027576455.1 Erythroxylum roigii | reverse complement strand
TAGAGGAGAGTTTAATGGAATTGAGCCCAAACTAATCTATTTAACTCAAATCCTTGAACCGGATACACTTGGAGTTTGAAGACACGAATCAGACCTATTTATTTAATTTTTGGACTTTGTTTTATTTTAGATTTTCATCTATTTTAGCCCAACCTTTTATTATTTGACATAGGTATAAATACTTATGTTTTAGAGTTTTAGAAATTTTTAGATCATAATTGTTTGAGTGTCGTCAGCTTAAATAGCGAGAAACATTATTCTCTTGTTCTTGTTATTTTTTTAATCATCTTTCACTTATCAATTGTTTTCTCAATTGTGGCGTGTCGATTGTTCATTTCCCTTGGTTTTATTTTGATCATCATGATTGCTTGGAACAAGTTTTTAAGAGGTGTCGTAAAATTCAAACCTTACGTATCCTTATTTCTTGATTGTTGAATTCGAAATTTGCCATCCTTCTTAATTCCTCTAAGTTAAAAATCCATTAAACAAAAATACCCATTGAAAATATTATCACATCGACGTCAACCATTCCGTGGTGCGCATCAACAAGGATCAAATCCTCTGTTTCCCAGTTCTAAGCTGCTTCTATTTAATGGATGGATAGACGAAGAAGGCACATAATAGAATAGGACAGGGAATCCAGCCACCTGGTGTCCTACAAAATCAAGCCCATTGATCTCATGTTGAAGCCTGAACGTTCTCCGGAGTTACAAATCAAAATAGTTGTATCTTTGATTGTGATATGCCAAACTATTAACCACTGGATGAGCACTGGTCAATCAAAGAAACAGACTCTGTGTCGTCTTTGCCAGTGGAGGTATCAGATGCCTCTCTGTCGCAGATTTGGCACTGACAAGTAATCATTTTTTGCCTTTTCCGTTGCCCTTGTCGTGTACTGCAGCGTGGTTTCATTGTTCTTGTACTTTTTGTCACTGAAAGGCTGCGATACGAACAAAAGACAAAATCATTAACGTGTACAAACAACACGCACCAGCATCACGGTCGGGATTGCTGTTTAATAATTTAAAATCGAGGTTTGCTTGCCAAGAAGCGATTTTTCGAGCCACCTCAGAGATAGACACTGTTAAAACATCGTGGTCACCTGTAAGACAAGACCGAAAATTGAACAAAAATCCATGAAACGAATGGAAAGAGCAGTGGAGTGGCTCAGGCCCCTCGTGGACACCAAAGCTTGGGACTACTGTGTTGTATGGAAGTTGGGTGATGACCCGTCCAGGTATGTGACAATCTTGGGTATTAGGAGAGCTTCTAGTCACGTCTTAAGTTTAGCCTCAATGTTTTGGTGATGTTGCAGGTTCATTGAATGGTTGGGTTGTTGTTGCAACGGTGGTGGAGATGGTGGTAATAGTGCAGGTCAGTATAAACTTGACAATGTTAAAGAGGAAAAACGAGAAGACGAAGATTTGGCTCAATTTTGCAGGGATATCCATTTGAAACATGTTGTCAGGACAAAATCTTGCGAGGCGTTAGCTAAGTTTCCGGCTTACATGCCTCTATATTCAGGGTATCTCTAATTCCATGCGATTTCTAATATATTTCATGATATAGTGATCCAACGGACAGGTTTGATATTTATGAGGCTACAGGATTCATGGAGAAGTGGTGATATCAAATCAACCTAAATGGATTAATAACCACGACAGTGCACCGGACTCCATTTCCTCTCTTGTGAGTGGCATGTTTACAAGTCTTAACGTTGAAATCCTTATCTTCTTCTTGTATCTCTACCTAATTTGTTGCTTAGGCCTCGAATAAGTTAGACACCACCAGAAACGCCAATTTTAATTATAATTTTCTCACAGAAATTAGTGGGGACACAAGTTTTGATCCCTGTAACTAGTGGACTTATTGAGCTCTTTGCATCAAGACATGTAAGATTTCCTGTACCTTTTCTAGTTGATGGTTTCATCTGATATTTGCCTCCGCTCAGTGGTTTTACCTTCTCTTTTCAGATAGAGGAAGATCAGAGGTTAGTCCATCTGATTAAGATGAAATGCAATATCACTATAGAACGAGAAGCTATGGCTGCAAAAGCTTATTTCAGTGTAGACAAAAACGACAAGTCTGTGCTTGGGGATGACGTACAAAAGTTTAAGACCTTTTCCAACATTTCATGTTTCAATCCTCAAATACGGGTTCTTCCATCAGTAACTCGACCTGCTGCAAATCCTAGCTTTGAAGGATCATCCAGTAGCTCAAATCCTGAACATCCAGTATCTGATACACATTCCTGTCATCTGTACCCAAATGAGAAATCCAAGCAGTTAATACACCCAGCATCTGGTTCAAGAAAATCCAAGTACAGTGACCACTTCTTGAGTAAACAAGGTGGTTCCTTTTCAGAATGTAACAACAAAATTGCAAAACCTACTCAGAAATCAGAAAGACTAGCTAACCAGTCGAAGAATCTTCTCGCTGAGAGAAACCGCAGGTTCAGAATTAGAGAAGGATTTCATGCTCTAAGAGCTATAGTTCCCAAAATTACTAAGGTGGGGATTGTTACATCGGCCAAATGTGAAGTACAAACAATGCTTTTCTTTTTCTGATTATTTGACTTATTATACACTCCATTGTTCAAAATCTTGTTGATGAATACTTGTAGATGGACAAGGCCTCTATTCTTGGAGATGCAATTGATTATATCTGCGAGTTGCTGGACGAGGTAAACAAACTGGAGGATGAGTTCAGGGAAATTGAAGAGGAGGAAAAGAAAGGATACAGAGAAAAGCAAGAGGCATTACAACAAAACAGCAACACATGGACATTTGTCGAGAAAAACCAATGTTTCAGTTATCTTGGGGGAAACAACAAAGCTGAGGTATAAAGAAGTAATTTTACTCTTCTTACTGTTCCCTTAATGTTTTTCTCTTAGTGTTATAATTATAAGAGAATGCAAACAAGCCAATTAAAGGTAGAAAAGAGACCGAAGTCACATCATTTGACAAGTTCCATAAAATGATTTAGTGATTATTTTGTCAGATGCTAGTAGAAGTGAACGAGATTGGTTGTAGAGTTTTCCTGATTAAGTTTTGCTCCAAGTGGAAACGAGGAGGATTTAGAAGGTTGATCGAGGTTGTAAATTCTTGGGAGCTTCAAGTTCTTGATGCCAATATGACCACATTCCACGGAAATGTCCTTGCCATTCTGACAGTTGAGGTAAATTTTATAAGCTGGATTCATATACTGAATTAGAATCTTAATACAACTTAAAATTTCAAATTCCCACAACTTCAATTTGTTTAACTTGATTCTGAAGAAGTAATGAGATAGTGAGGTCCTTACAAAAGGATACTTGCTTCCATTTCTAATGCCTGCCAATATGATTTCCATCTAATTTTGATTCTTGAGATGTTCTGTCAATGCAAAGGGGTTAATGAATCAATCTGAATCATCTTAACAGAATCATCCTATATCTACATTGTCTGTGTTTTTCATGGATCTTCTTATGCGAACAATTGGTGCTTCTAAGCAGGCTGCGAAGAACGATGTTCATCCAAGGAGCTTGACAGAGTCACTGATAGAACTTACAATGTAAAGGGCTCAGACTTTATGTAGTTCACTTTTCAAGGGGTGGGAAGGATTACCTGATTAAAGAACACGAAAAGTTCACATGAGTAAGTATGAAAGGCTCTTCACCCAATGTACTTTCGAGGTGTCTCAGTGGTCTGCTACAGTGACAGGTTCATTATATCGAGAAAAGATGAGAAAATTTTTGGAAAACCTTATTAGGCAGAAACCTTTCTTTTGTTTTCCCAGTCCACCGTGGGATCTTCCATGGGTGGAGTCATTTTCTAATCACTGGGAAGGAATTCCTGCCTTCATACATTTCCACGACAAGCATGGCTTCAACATATTATTACTGTGGGTAGCTCAAAGCCGAAGCAATTCTAACTAGTGATTATTAGTAAACCGCATAAGCTTGGGAAAATTAATATAATCAGAGATTGGTCGCAAGTATTTGCACTTAATCCGTATTGCCCCAACATCAATATAGGTTACTGTCGATCACCACGCCGAAAAAGAACAAATACAGGGCATATATAACAACCTGATTTATACACACTTCCTCGATCTATCCTACTAAATACAATTGAGGAACAAACTGATTCAGGGCTGGGAAGCAAAGTTTCTTCCTGACAAGGCTTTTCTGATGCTGTGTCCATGTATGATCAATGCGGTTACATCATTTTTGTTTAACTAAAAGTCAATGTAGCTTCCTTGGTTTGCTTTATATTTGTGATCAGCACCAATCCGGTTCATGGCTCGACTTTCTGTCTCGCTGCTTGTGTAGCCACTTGGAGTCTGTCCGCGAGATACGTCTCTTGTGGTGCATTCACTACTGAATGCGTCCAATTCTGAGCTCTCTAGACTTCCTAGCGCCATTCTCCTATATCTCATAATTTCTTCATTGTATTGACCAGAATCATATGCTGTGCTTTGACCATATTTTACACCATTGGTGAGATCAGTGAAGTCATTTCCAGAGTCTAGTGCTCTCACCACCTGTAACAGGGTCAAATATTGTAATACTCCTGACAGAAATTACAATACAACATAAACCACAGTAAGATGGACTGAAAGATGATGAAATGAAGAGGTTTCCCGAGCTTTACCTGTGCCATTCGAGGCCTTTTTGGAGCAGAGTGACGAACGCAAGCGGCTGCTGTTTCAATCATACTAATCATTTCACTCTCCACATAATGTTTTCCAAGCCGTGGATCAATTACTTGGCTCAGATCTCCGGTTTCGAGGGCATGAATGAGGAACGGACGTGCCTGCCATTATCACAGACAAATGAACAAAAACGAATGAAGTAGGCGAGGACATGACATAGGAGATTCTTTTGGTGAAGAAATATTAGGAGTCTAGGCCTCATTAAGGTGCTGAAGCATGTTTTTGACCAAGGAAATCAATTAGTCTACTCGTGAAAGCAAATCGTACCCATTCAACTAAGCTCTCATCCCCCAAAGGCTGAGTTGGATCTACAGGTTTGCGCCCAGTTATAAGCTCCAGAAGAACAACTCCAAATGAGAACACGTCAGATCTATCAGTTAGTTTTCCGCTTGATGCATACTCTGGAGCCAGGTACCTGAAACCAAATATCAATTTGAGTGTGAGTTAGCTTACATGTAGTATTGGGTACTTAAACTTATTTGTAAGTATATCAAACCAGTTCCTTAGATACCTATTGCTTGTTGCACAAAAGTAAGACATTCCATATTAAAATCTTGCACATATTGTCCACCAAAATGCTTATAGCCTTTGGAGTTTGGATGAAAGAAAGTGATTAACTGAAAGGTTACTTCTAGATCGAAACATACCCAAATGTGCCCATGACTCGAGTTGATACATGAGTCTGTGAGGTATCATTTAACTTGGCGAGCCCAAAGTCTGCAACCTACACTTAAAAAAGAAATTCTCGGATCATAATACAGGACGAAACACTCGAAGAAAAATCAATTTGAAAGTATGAAATGAGATGCGCTTGCCTGTGCTTCAAAAGCATCATCCAACAAAATGTTAGCTGACTTGATATCTCTGTGAATAATCTTTGGATGACCTACAAATACATCGCATAAAGAACTTGTCATTGGCTGTCATTCTCCATACTTGATGCACAAGGATTTAGAGCATGAACCAGTTAGGTCATGACATAGACATTGATTAATGCAACAACAGCACACTCACAATCTTCGTGTAAATAAGCCAAACCCTTGGCAGAGCCAATGGCAATTTTTAGTCTTTTGGGCCAATCCAACACAGGCATTCCTTTCCCTGTTGGCAGAAATCAGCAGTTTATCATACATATAAAAATAAGATTCTATATTCAAATGAGAGGGATATAGCATTCACCTACCATGCAAGTGATGGTCAAGAGTATTATTAGGAACAAATTCATAGATGAGCATTCGGTGATGATCTGAGATGCTATAACCGACTAAAGAGACCAAATGTCGATGATGAACACGACTGATGATCTCCACTTCGGCCTTGAATTCACGGTCGCCTTGTCCACTTCCAGCCTTGAGCTGCTTAACAGCCACCACTTTGCCATCCGGCAACCAACCCTTGTAAACACATCCAAATCCTCCTTCACCAATTATGTTTTGCTTAGAAAATCCACTTGTCATTTCCGTCACCTCCTCATAGCTGAAAAGACTCTTCGAACCACCTATAACACCTGGCTCGGGTCCCAATCCACCAAATACAACCCCCCTTTGACTCCCAGAACTATCTCCAATAAGCGAATGTGATAGCTGTGAACCATAAGAATGATTCGTTGGACCAGAAAATTCCATATTGTGTTGCTGCTGTCCGTGATAGTATCCATCTGCATTAGCATAACACATGCAAACCCAGATTAACTCCTACCAACTAAGCAATTCATGAGAACCACAAAAGCAAAACCAACCTCAGATGGTACCTGCATTCACATTGAAATTGTTGGGTGGGATGTAACTTGGACCTTTGTGCCTCTGCCTTGAGTTCCTCCTCCTGAAAACAAAAAAGATTGCAATTACTGCAATCAGTACCACGCCACCAACAACCGCACCACCGACTGTCTTAGATGAGTTATTTCCAGCACCACCCGAACTTGAAATTTCAGCACCTGGGCTTAAACTCTTTGATTCCGGCGGTGCAGTTGTGCGCGGTGGGGATCCAATGGATGGGGGTCCGAAATTTGACGGTGGATTTTGATTCGAGGCCGCTGGAGGAAATTGAGAAACAGGTGACGGCGTTCCCAGCGATATTTCCGGCGGAGGAGGGGACGTTTGACCTTGTGGTGGAGCCCGTAGAGGAGCAGGAGGAGAAGAGTCGGAAAATGATGGAGATGTTGGTGGTGGTGGAGATGGAGATGGTAGCGCTGGTGGTGGAGATGGAGATGGTAGCGCTGGTGGTGGTGGTGGTGATAAATTTGGCGGAGGAGCTGTCATCGACTGTGACGGTGGGTTTGACGATGACTTTGGTGGAGGATTTGATTCTGGTGGTGGCGACAAAGCCAAAGTAGACTCTTCTTGATCTATTGTAGGAGATTTTTTATCATCTGGTGGGTTACGGGGCGGAGAAGCACTAGAATTTGGTGGAGGCGTTGGCGGAGGAGGTGAAGATTTTGATTTTGGTGGTGGTGGTGGTGGTGGTGATGGTGGCGGAGGGATGGACGTCGGTGGAGGCGCGTCACCGCTGGGCGGTGGAAGCTTATCACTGTTGAGCGGCGGTGGCGTGTTACTGTTGGGCGGTGGGGGTGTGTTCCCATCGACGGTCGATGAATCATTATGGAGCCTAGAGGTAGAGTTGAGAAGGGACGATGCACTTATTACACCGTCATTTCTTTTCGTTTTCTGTGGAGGAGGAGAGTCACTTGACGAAGAACTCGGCGGCGGCGCCGAGCTGGACATTGTCCTTTGCGTTTAGTCCTCCTCCGTACTCTCTGTAACTTTCTTCCGTTATGTGTTTATCAAGTTTTCTTGAATCAAACAACCCAGAGAAAAACACGATCAACAATGCAAGCTATACCCCGAATTGACAAGATGAAAACTCTATAACAACCAGACAGACAAGACGGTAGAAACCTAGAACAATGTCGTGGGAGTTGTCGGAGAGAAGACTAAGGTCCCTTCCCTTGATCAGAAATTGAACAAAAACCAAAAAATCCAAACAACCCCCCAAGAGTATCTCTAATTTTAAGAAGCCATTATTGTTTTTGTTTTAACATCGCCTTACTTTCTTCCTCTCTTGCATGTCTTTGCTCTGTTACATTTCCATGCAAGCACGATTGTGTCCGTTATTTCCAACTGTCATTTTCTTTTCGTTGAAAAATCTCCCCTTGAATTCCGGGTCATCGCTAAATTAAGACAGAGTTGGTTCACCTGAAATCCTTCGGCCCTCGACCCTACCCTGTTTCCTTTTGATCCAAGCCACTCATTTATATAGATTCTACGTAAATGAATGGCTTGGATCAAAAAGAGACAGAATAAGGCCAGAATAAGGAGCGAGAAGATCTAGTCCCAAGTTGGTTCGGTATCGAGGATCGAGTAGGGTACCCGATTCCGTTTATCAAATACCCTCTACTTCACATTTTTAATTTCCGTTAAACAAGCTGGACCTAACTAATTAATCTTCATAAGCCTCGTCTGGGGACTCACTAATTTGGACCGAGTGGTTTGTTAAAATGCTTTTTTTTAATAAATTTTACTCAATTTAAAAATATTTTTATTAATTTGAAACTTAACAAATTTGTAAATAATTCTTTGCAATTATATTCTAATAGTTATTATATACGTCATATTCTAATAGTGCCTACTCATACAATCTATATAACTTCAAATATGTTTATAAGAGATGTTGTGTGGTGAATATAAACATTAGGAGATGGATTGAAAACAAATCAATAGCTAATCCTTAAGAACCCAATGCCATTTAGAAACTTATTGATTTATTTATCTTGTATGCCAATATCACGTGGCATCAAATAGATATCAATAATTGACATCATCTACATTGGTATATGGTATCAATGAAGAACACCATGGCATCTCCAACAATTGGTTTCAAATGGATAACCATGAAGAGTACTCACATGAATCAAGTAAATTAACTGGTATTAAAAGACCAACTGTTGAACCAAATGAAAAAGAAAATAAGATAATCATTGGCGGTACATAAAAGGAGGTAACTACTATAAGGCCCCAACATATACCCTAAAAGTATTATAGCATATCTGGGGTGTATTAAAAAGTGAACATAAAGAATTAAGTGCATCTAAGCATAGTAGGAGACATAAGGGTACTTAATGTAAAGTAATTTGTTCATTACAACATGGACCTACGTACTTAACGTGAAATATGGATGAGAATGAAATTAATTGATGAGATTATACGCCAATATAGGAATTAAAGGAAGAATAAGGACCAAATGTGCAATTTTCCTAAAGTCAACAAATGGACCAATAGGATTAAAGCATGTGTGACCAATAGGATGAAAGCATGTGTGTCCAATAGGATTGAAGAATAAGTTTCATAAAATGGTCATGCAAGAGAGGAGAGAGGGACGTGCATTTAGGGTTTTGCCTGCCAAATTTTCCTCCTCTCATTTTCTCTTCATTTCATCTTCTTCATCACACTATTTTGCATGTAAGGAGTCAAGCTAATCCTAGGTGGTTATCAAGGTAAAAGTTAGTGGTTTTTCTCTTTATCTTTATCTTTTCTTGCTTTTCTCATGAATAGCTAGAATTATAAGGTTGGAATTGAGATTGAGATATGTATTTGTGGTGTTTCTAGTTAGTGAATAAAGCAAAGCTAAAAGATAAGAGAAGGAAAAGTGCTAGAAAAGTTAGTTAGCCGATTTTAAGGTTTGGGACTACATATAGTTTAATTTCTGTTTGTGTATGTTTGAATGAATACAAAGATTCATTTGGATATTGGATGGTTATTGGAATGATGTCTTGATGATACTTTGTATGGAATTGGTTGAATATGACAAGAGAGTAACGTGTAGTAAAATTCTGTCTTAGGTCTCTTTAAACTAGCTCTATTGTTTTATCCATAACTTGACCTACAAACTTGTAACTTGGGTGATTTCAACTGGAGATAAAACTTAAGACATATAAAATCTCTAGAAGAGACCTAACCTAATTATGGTTGAATGACATTAGAACTTGAGATTGAAAATGATGACCTGATGTTACCCCTTTATTGGAGTAGCTTGCAATGTTTAGTGCATCTTTCATAATTTAGAAGTCCAAATGGCCTGATTTCTGACGATATGGAAACCAGAGATGTAGGAAAATAAATGTCTGGAAGACCTTAAAACCTAATTTGAACGTTTGCTATATGAAAATTTTGAAACAAGTGAAACTATGAATTCTAAGTAGGGGACATGACGGGAAGAAAATTGCACCATTTTGAGTTTGTTTTTGTTTCTGATTTTTATTGAATCATATATGAACCATTTTGGATATTTATGAAACTTTCCAAACACTTAGAAATAAATGAAATATGACTCATCATATGTGAATTGGGCAATTAAACATTGAAATTTAAGATTGATAATAATGTATGCTAAAGGAAGTTTACATGTATGTAGATGATTTATATGCATTTTATTGTTTATATGTGTATAGTATGATTATACAAGTGTGATTTTGATACCCTTCTAATGGTGTGATTGAACCCAAGTTTATATTATTAATTGGCTGCATTTTCATAATTGTTAAAGTACTTTTTGACTCTTAATTGATGATTTTCGTGCTTAAATTGGTTCCCTATGTTGAGCTCATATTATTTGCAATTTGTTAGTAAAATTGTTGCAAATTGACATTAATTGCATTATAATT
>JANZXV010000001.1:4644945-4660361 GCA_027576455.1 Erythroxylum roigii | reverse complement strand
GACAATGCCTATTTCACACAAAAATGTAGCTAACATCCCAAAGTTTAAGTGGCCACAAACCTCACCTCATTTTCATTTCTATACAATGAATTATGATCAGAACAGTGAAATCGATTAAAAACCCTAATTTTCCAGATTTGGTCCAATCTCCATTTCTATCATTTCCAATCCCTTTAACACATCATCAAGCATCTAAATGAACACAAATTAGGTCTTATACCATTCATACATCATTCATACATGTACTAGGTCTAAGACACAAAAATTGCAGTACTAAATTTCGAAATTCCTAGGTACCATTCATCATCAAATTCAATCACAAGTCATGTTAAAATCATTTCTATCATACTACTTTCACCTTATAACTAACCCTAACCTTATACCCATTAATTCAAGCCATTATTATCATCAATTTAATGCATGCATAAACCTAATAAATGCTCCAAACCTTTCATTAATTATTCCCAACTACCATGGCATTCAATTCATCATGAAACCAACATGTAAAGCTTAGTTAAAGCTAAAACCTTAAATTAACACTTACCTACTTTAAAGCTTCCCTTAAAGCTTCAACTACCAACTTTAACTTCTACACTTGGAACACCGAAACACCCACCTCCTTCACTTTTCTAGCTTGCACAACAACCATCATGCCAAAGGGAGTAGAAGAACTAAAGGAAAATTTCACTTTGAAAGGGAAAAGAAGAAAATCGATGATGAGAAGTAAAGATGGAAAAGGTTGCCTTTCGGATGAGCTTTCTATACATATAAACTTGTTCTTTTCTTATTTTCAAGAAGGCAAACCGATAAGTCTAGAATTGGAGCATTTAATGAAGGTTTGGTTGGCAAAATTTGATTGGTCAACATATTTAAGAAAAGTCAACATAATATATATTAATCCAGATCAAAAATTTACCCCAATCAACTCCAGTGACCCTAATTTCAATCCCAAAATAATACCCCCAATAATACAGTGCCATTGGGTAGCAATTTTGGCTACCGAAAATCGACCGGTTCGCTAATTGGTGATTTTTTTCCGGTCCGGGAATTTTCTCCGGAAAAATCCAGAAAAATTTCTAAAAATCCATTAAAATAGAAAACAATTTATGGCGCACTCAGAATAATTTTTTAAACCCATTAACCATGTTAATCCCCATAAAATTGCATTAAGCACAAAAACCGGGAATGTCATGTATGCATTTACAGTAATTCCAAGTGCACAATTGATACTGTGTATCAATCCTATTATGCATGACCAGTACTAATTAATCCCTACCAATCTCATCCTATGACAAATTTACTATTTTACCCTTCCAGTAGGGGGTGGGATGTTACACGGCCGCTAGGACTGAACATTCAGACGGACAACCGGGAAATTAATAATCCGGACCAAACCTACTTTGATACCATATTGAATTTTTAATATAGGCAGAGTGTAGAGTCACTATCAAGAATTGAGCTTGGGTCAACTATTGTCCAAATAACTAGAAGGAGAAGAAGTAGTTCTCCATTGAATAGTCCATCAGCCCACAAAGACACAGGCCCATCAGATAAGGAATAATACACACATTCTAGAAGAAATATCATCTCTGTGCTTTTGTTATTTCTGTTGTAACCGGATAGATTCTTTACAGCTGTTGTATTGGTCATTACACTTGTATATATAAACTCTCCCTCGACAATGACAGGTGGGTGAGAGGAATAAGATATACAAAATACAGAAACAATTTCTGTTGTTAATCGTTTATCTTTTATGGTATCAGAGACGACTACGACCTAACGTCACTGATCCAAAACAAAAATGTCAACGGCCTCAAATGCCATAACACTGCCCACCGGAGAAGGAGAAGAAGTAGTTAGCTAGTTATCATACTACCCTCACCTGTTATGCCGAGGCTAACAAGAAACAACTTTCCAGCTTGGCGCATCCAAGTTGTAGCAATTCACATCAGCTACGGACTAACCGGATATGTCGATGGAAGTAAGGTCTGCCCGCCACAAGAAGCAGCCGGCCACACCACCTGGACAAGGCAGGACAAACTGATCCTTGCTCACCTTATGGATTTCGTTCATGTGACACTCCACAGAATGCTTGGCTCTGTAAAAAAATCGAAGGATGCTTGGGACCTATTCACCAAAGCATACGCCAACAACTCTCGCTTCAGAGTCATGTCACTTAAAGAGCGACTCATCAATTTCTCAAAAGGAGATATGCAGATGCGGGATTACCTGCAACAAATAAAAGCAGTCACCGATGAACTAGCAATCATCGACAGCCCTGTCGAAGAAACAGATCTAATAATCCACACATTAAATGGATTAGGCCAGGGCTATCGAGAAATCAGTGCAGCAGTTCGTACACGAGAAACTCCTATCTCGTTTGCCGATCTATATGACAAGCTGATGGACTATTCAATGGAGTGGTCTCGTTCATCTATTAAGGCCCATAAGCTAAGGAATAATACACACATTCTAGAAGAAATCTCATCTCTGTGCTTTTGTTATTTATGTTGTAACCGTATAGATTCTTTACAGCTGTAGTATTGGTTATTACACTCTAATAGTGGGATCGTAGCAGTTCGAAAACGAGTCTCAAGTGAGATAAATGAGTCTTCTATATACTGCTATACACCAAATATCGTCAAAAAAAAACAAGAACAAAGTGACGCAATGATGTCGGAATACCTCATTCATTAAGGCTTGGAAGGTGGATGGGCATCACAAGGAACTCGTAGTGGCCATGGTAAGTTCTGAATGTTGTTTTTTCCACATCCTTTACATCCATGCGAATTTGATGGTAACTGGAACAGAGGTCTAATTTGGTGAAAAATTTTGCCCCATGTAATTCATCAAGCAACTCGTCAATCATCGGGATCGGAAATTTATCTTTTATTGTCTTGTCGTTGAGCTCTCTGTAATCGACACAAAAACGCCATGTCCCATCTCTTTTTTGAACCAACAAAACAGGTAATAAAAAAGGCAAATGACTTTGTCTAATAATGCCTTGTTGCAACATCTGTTCACAGTGTCACTCTATTTTATACTTTTGAGAGTGAGGATATCGATACAGTCGCACAATAACTGGTTCTGTACTTGGCTTTAAATAAATTAGATAGTCCCAATGTCGCATGGGTGACAATCTTGTGGGTTCTTGGAACAGCTCCGAAAATTCGAATAACAAGTCTTCAAGCTCTTTTTGTTGTAGTTTTGAATCTTGAATAACTTGTAAGTGGGGTGGTATTTTTCGTTGCTGCCCTCGGAGGATGATTTGTTGTCCTTGTTCGTCAAAACTCATAGTAAGTGCAGCAAAGTTCCAAAAGATCGGCTTCAATGTCAATACAATCCGCTAATTTTCAAACAGGACGTATATTTTCTATGCAATTTGAAGTTGGTTAATATTATATTGCGCATAATCGAGCGTTTTACGAGCATACTAAATTGTTAGATTATAAGTAAAAAAACCTCAAAGTGGTGTGCTTTCTAGTTTGATCGTCCTGGAACCGTGTTGCTTTGTTTACGAAGTCTCGGCATCCCTATCCTAAAATTTTATTATTTCTAAGAGGTCTAACGACAGTCAATAATTTATGTTCAGGCCCTCAAGCCTAATGCTCAAACACTAATATTCACGAGTACTCTAGAAAGCTTCAGCAGTTCAGCAGCTGAGTATTTGCGCCTTGTCTTATACCAGGTTGCCGCTTGGAAAGATTGTCATTTAAATAACGTTCGTTCTCAACTTAACTAATTGAAAAGCATATATTGGTCCATCTGCGCATAAATTATGATGGTTTTGTCTGTATAAAGACCGTCACTTGGAGTTTGGCTTTCAGTTCTTGTCGGACTCCTTGAAACATCGAGAAAAGAAAAGCTTTAAAACTTGATGGTTGCGATTCCCTCTGGACTGTAGTGTCCCACATTGTATTTGCTGCAGGCCACCGGGAAAGTTGTTTGGGTCTAGCAAATTTTCTTACGACAGTTCTGCGGTTGGCCATTATCTGACATTGAGATGCTGACAAACTGCATATCCTTAATGGCAATGCCAATTACATCGCGCAATAATTATAATATTTGTTATTAACACTTGGCAATCATGCAAGTTTCTTTCAGGAGGTCATTGGAAAGCACAACTTTGGACTGACAAACTGGCAAACGAGTTGGCATGACAGTAGTTTTCTACCAAGTGAAAAAAGGGTATATCCCTTGAGCTGGAGATTAGGAGCGGGCACTTGGATTTTGATATGTGCTCAAGAACGTGAAGAACCAAGCAAAAATTGCAGCTTTTGACATGTAGTAGTTCTGCGAACCTCCTCTGCTGTTTTTAAGACTCTAATTACAGTTCCACAATAATAGCGAAAAAGAGAAAGGGAGAGTGGTGACACAGAGAAAACAGTCGAGAGAGGGAAACATAATCATAACACTGTCTTCATGATTTAGGAATTTATAATTTATAAAGCCTTAAATCACCAAACGAATTAGAGTTTTAGTTTTTATGGGCATGGCTAGTGTGGACCCTTTGATTAAATGAATATTTGCCAACTCAGGAAAAATGGTGAAACTATAATTTTTCCTGCAGTTCTTGAGAAACTGCAGAGCATGTTTCAGTGCATTGCATAAATCATTTCAAACCCTAGCTAGTTCATCAGAGTAAGTAAGAAAGGAAGATTTTAAGTTATACATGATTATGTTAGTGTAGTAATTTGGAAGAATTACTTAGGATATACACATTGTAACAGCTTTTCGTGATGAGTTGCAAAGGGTTCCTCTACACCCATGATGAGGTGAGACATTTGTAAGGATTCCTCTTCACCAATGAAAAAGAATATATTTTATATGAAAGGTTCCTCTAACCTATTAAAGGAAGAGAAAGAATGTAATTCTCGAGTAAAGCTTAGGAAACAGATATAGGTTAAGGCTGCCACTATAAATAAGTTTCATCTCTCTTTTCCTACTTTTTAAAGTTATTATTATGATTGCCTTGTGATTTTTCATATATCAAATTGACATATTCATTTATTAGAATATATATATAATTCTCATATTAGTTATTAAATAGTACATAAACACACAATTCATCTTCTTTCTTGCATGCCATCTAAAAACCATCAATTAGTATCATAGCAGGTATCATTCATTGTATATAAATTTCTTTAAAAAATTTAAGCAGACACATTTTTCATCACTCTTAGTTAAGATAGCCAGTGTATAGGTAGATCCCTTTTTTTAAAAGTGAAAAAATATAT
Source organism: Erythroxylum roigii (assembly GCA_027576455.1). Classification (NCBI taxonomy): domain Eukaryota; kingdom Viridiplantae; phylum Streptophyta; class Magnoliopsida; order Malpighiales; family Erythroxylaceae; genus Erythroxylum; species Erythroxylum roigii. Next base: position 4,655,124 of record JANZXV010000001.1, on the reverse strand, counting down.
ATGTTGAAAACAAAGAAGGAATACTTCCTTTCATATGAAGGGTTGATCTTTGGAAAATTATAGATAATAGTCTTTATGTCCCAACGAGAATCATAGTTGTAGATAAAGTCAAGACTAACGGCCTGTTTGCTTCGCCGGAATAGCCTATGCTATTCCGTGCGTATTCCTACCCCATTTATTAATCTTGCGTATGGTTACAAGTAAACTAGGAATAACTAATGATACGGAATATACATTCCGTAAATTTGCGGAATAACTAATACTCTTCTCTACCCGTCTTTTTCTATTCCACGAAAACTTATTCTTACGAAAACTTTTTTATCCTTTGGCGTTTCACTTCTACCCTCTCTCCCGAAGCTTCTTCTTTCTTCTCCAAATTAAAGGTAGCCAATTCACTTACATTGAATAAAGTGAAAGAGAATAAAGTGAACTGCATCAATATGAACAATTGCATACTGAAAAAGTCTATTTCTAATATGTATACTCATTTTTTTTATTAATCTTACATTGGTAAGAATTATAATAATCTTGAATTGATGAGAAAATTGATTAGTTCTTTACTAAAAGCTTAAAAGGAAAAGGTAATGACCATACTAAAAGCAAAATATTTGTATGCCATTGAAAGAGCTAATTGGATCACTTATCACTTATGAAATGTACATGAATAAATTACTAGCTCCATGAAGATTAATTGGCTCCAATAAAAAGAGGTGTAATTTTAAGTCTCCAAGGATGAGAACATTATGGTGATCCATAAACGAGAATAATGAGGATTATATAAGCGCATCATAAAGAAATTCAAAACGTTCTTAAGAAAGAAGATGGATAAATAATTGAGTAAGAAAAAGAAGAAAGTACTTAAAACCCCATAGAATACTACTAGTTTAAATGATAAAAAAAATTTTAAAAAATATGGTAAAAAGTATGTTCTTAATGACAAATAATGATGAGGAACCCTTTTGTTCAAATTTCTAAGATGGTAATGATGGTTATAATGTTGAGCTTTCATATGACAAGTTAGTTGAATGCCTATAGGTTATGAGCATGTAAACACAAAAAAAAAATATCTTCCTATTATAAAAAGACTTAAAAAAATCTTAGATGCATACATAATTGATAATAAGAAATTGAAATATAATATACATGATATGGTAATTTTTATGAGTATTGTCATTGCTAGTGATAAAGTAGATGATTCGTTGCATGAAAATAGCTTGTTTATAGTCCAAAAGAGTTTAAATGATACATGTGAGATTAGGTACACTTATGGAAATGCATCACCTAATTTGAAGATAATTTTTGTAAAGACAAGTGTGTGCATAATCATGAGTCATTGCCTAAATCACCACATAAGCATATACCATTCAGTTTTAGACATGAAAACTTCAATGTTCATGCATCATATTCTAAGTCCTAAGTCAAAAAGAAATTCCCTATATTTATTTATAATTCATAACCTAAACTTAGAATACATAGGCTATAAGGCAAAAAGAGAGCAAAGTGAACTTATTAATGCATAAATAAGAGTTATTTTACACAGAGAAAAATGAGTTCATGTCTAATATATATCCTCAATTCATTTATATCATTAACGCTCGTTAATATCTTAGTAAGAATTATACTAATCTTGAATTAATAAGTAAATTTATTAGGTTTTTATTATACGAAAGGCTTAGGAGGAAAACATGATGGTTATACAAAAAGCAAAATATTTGAGTAATTTTCCATTAGAAGAAGAAGAAGAAACTTAAGGCCATATTGGATAGTACTAGTTCAAAGTTTAAAGAATCCAAAACTTTGGCAGGTATATGCTTAAAGGCCAATAATGATGAGGAACCCTATTACTTCAATTTTTATGATGATAATAATGATTTTGGTGCTGAACATTCATATGATGGGTTAATTGCATGCCTAGAGATTATAAGCATAAACATGAAGAAAATATCATCAAACTCTTAGACCTATATAATTGAGAATAAGAAATAAAAATGTTAAATGTATGATATGGTAAATTCTAAGAGTATGGTTATTGCTAATAATAAAGTAGATAATTTATTTCATGAGAATAAGACATTGAAGAAGCAGATTGATGTCCTCAAGGAATCATTGTCTAAGTTCAATTTAGAAAATGAAGATAGCATAGGTTTAGGTACACTTATGGAAGTACATCACTCAATGCCAAGAAAATTTTTCTGAACGACAAGCATCTACATAATGATGAGACATTGTCTAAGTCATCACCTGAGCATACAACAATTAATTTTAGTAATGAAAACTTCAACATTCATGCATCACATTATAGGTCCTGAGCTAAAACAAAAATTTGTTTATTTGTGTACGATTCATAACCTAGACCTAGTAGACATGATTTATAAGGCAAAAAGAGGTGCAATTTTTATACAAGACCATACTGAAAGATATTGCAACATTATTATCATTCATATATGCCTATTTATCATTAAAATGATATAAAATAGTTTCATTATCATTCTAGGCCTTATGAGAAGCAAAGAAATATGACATTTGCTCCAAGACACCATAATTCATAATGCCATAAATAGAGCATAGCATATATTAGATAGCATATATATCTAAAATGCACCTATCTCATTCACAATACATCGAAAGAAGACCTATATATATACATATACATATACATACATACATGCATGCATGCATATATATATTGACATAAAATAATTTCGTTATCATTCTAGGCCTTATGAGAAACAAAGAAATACGACATTTGCTCCAAAACACCACAAGTCATAATGTCATAACTAGAGCATAGCATATATTAGATAACATATATATCTAAAATGCACCTCTGGTTCACAATACCTCGAAAGAAGATGCACCTCTCGTTCACAATACATCGACAGAAGACCTATATATATATATATATATATATAGGAGATGGATTGATTTGTTTTCGATCCATCTCCTAATGTTTATATTCACCACACAACATCTCTTATAAAAATATTTAAAGTTATATAGATTGTATGAGTAAGAACTATTAGAATCTGTTGTATATAAGAACTATTAGATTAAAAAAAAACTTGTGTTCCATAGATAGGCCATATTAAATAGAAATTAATGGAAATTATACAAATCACACAGGTGGTATTTGTCTCAAAAATTGATGTACTATATTTGTAGATATTTAATTAAAATTATAATAATATTTAATGTGTCATATTAATTAATTTGATTAACTCAAGTCAAACTTATTTACTTTAGACTGAGTCGGATCAACTTATTTACTCAATCTGCTTTGCAAGCTTGCTTCAGGTTGAATTTCAATGTGCTTCATTGATCCTTTACATTTTAATTCATCAAAACCTTATATTTTACAGGTTGAGCAAGGTAGAAAGGCGGGAAAAAAGAAGAAGATGAACAAGAAGAAATTTATTTAGATGAAATAATGTTAGCAATAAAATTCAAATTAAAGAGATTTTGAAATTAATTGGTTGTTTGGGATTAAATTTGGATATGTCTTTTTATTAGTTCTTTTAAGTTAAATTAGAAAAATAATAAAAGGTAGTGGACTTGGAAATTTACGATTTGAAAATTTATATCTTCAATTTTAATGTTTTAGTTAAATATAGCAACGTGATATTTATAAATTTTTAAATTTAAAAATAATTTATTGAAATGTAATGACAAAGCTTCAATAAAAATTTTAAACTTTTCATAATATAATGTTCAACTAATTTAATTTGACAATAATTTGACATTTTTTAATATTATCAAATAGTTAAATTTTAATATAAATTACCATCGTCAACGCGAATCCTAAAAAAAATCGAAAATTAATACTTGGGAATGATTTTGGAAAGTTCCTTTCGCTTTCACATTAACGGGACAGAAGTTTCTCCATCATGTCTTGTCCCATCACTTCAAGAATAGTAACGTTGTCAACATATAATTTTGAAAGAAAGTGGGGAAAGGTACTTCCGTTTTTGACTTTGACGCTGACTTCGACTTGAACTTCTCCTCCAAGCAAAAGCACGTCGTCCCTGATGCAACCGCCAACCATGCCACTTATGACCATCTCAACTGTAAATAAATATTAATAAAAAATTAAAATGTTATGTTCTGTGTGAAGGCATGTGTTACAATGGTTAGTATAAGACTAGATTGAGTCTGAGAGGATAATTAAGTTGTTGGCGTTGAATTTCCAAAGTCAAAGGGCGTGTTGGATAAAGGAGAGGCTTAATCCTTCCCACCTTAAACAAATGTAAAATAATAAGTAAAAGTAGTTTATTTTTATTTTATTTTATTTAGGTTCAGTAATTTTCATTTTCAAAAATCAAATGAAGGAGCTTGTTTATCATCCTCCTCTAGGCAACAATTAGAGGGTAATATTGTAATATAAATTAGTTTGGCAATAGTTCGAGTTCGAATTAGGCTAGACTCGAAACTATTTAGGCTCAAATTCGACTTAAAAATTTGTGTTTAAATCTAAATTTAACTTAAAACTTAATTGAGCTTGAGCTTGAGGTCCGAGTTTGAGTTTGAGTTTGAATCCAATTTTATCTCAAATGGGACAGAATTGGAAATGGATAAATGGCACCAAAAAATCTGAGGGGGCAGACAGGCCTTGTAATTAAACCATATATTAGTTGATAGTTACAAAAAGCAGTTACGCATAAAGAACAAGTCAATTACCTCTCTCTTTCCCTATCATAATGGCTTGTCTCATCGTTTGCCTGCTGACTTTGACTTGAAAGCTCGAAGTCCCTTCGAAGCAAAAACGTACATTACCATCCCTGATGTATCATGTATGAAACCATACCATACCCACTTATTACCGACTCATACTGCCGTGCGTTTATTCATTAACCAAAGTCCCCCATAAGCATTTTCCAAGAATCTAATCCCACACGTGGGCAACTATAAGAGATACCGCGTACGAGCATGAAAACACTGGCCGTTAAAACTCCACTATATATTGTCAAAATCAAAATCACCACCGATCTTACAGCAACCGTCTCCCCCAAGAAAACCGCTTAATCACCAACCTCTCTCTTTCTCGCTTGCTTCATATATATAAAACACGCCACTCAAATCACATCTCAACAAGATACCACAGACTAATAGGCAGTCAAAATCCTTTTGGCTCCCAACAAATCAGCCTTCAAACTTAAAACTTTGTACTTCTCCCCTCCTACTGTCCCGTCTTAAATGTTAGAACTCTGATTCTCTAAAAAAGGAGAGACTTGAATTTGGTTTTGTGTTCGTTGATTGTTAATTGCTAATGGGTTCTCTTGGGGATGTCAGAATCGACGGTAAATTGATGGAAGATTTTGATTTGAAACTGAAACTGAGTGAAGAGACAGATGAGGGCACGAGCTTGGATATCAATAATGGTGTTTTAACGAAAAAAGTTGAGGTCTCCGGCGAAGAAGGCGACGATGATGAGGAAGATTTCACCTTTATTACCAACCCAGACGGGTCGCCGATCTCCGCCGACGATATATTCCAAAATGGCCAGATCCGACCAGTTTTTCCATTGTTCAACCAAAATATTATCTTCTACGATGACAACTCCGGAAGCTTCGCCAAGCTCCGGCCACCATTTAAAAGAGTCTTTGTGGAGAAGCCGGAAAGGGGGTCGTTGTCATCCTCATCGTCGGGAACCGACGGTCCGGAGGGGCCCTATTGCGAATGGAGAGGCAAGGCGATCGAGGCCTCGCCCGAGGCGTGCAAAAAGAGCAACTCTACAGGATTTTCGAAGCTGTGGAGGTTTAGAGACTTGGGCCTAAGAAGCAACAGCGACGGTAAAGATGCATTCATCTTCTTAAATCACCCAAACACCAAAACGGAAGATAGGAACAAGAAGAATACGGTGAAGAGCGGCGGATCTAAGGTGATGGCTTCGGCGGCGGAGAGGCACTATGTAGCGAGCAGAAAGATGAAAGAGGAAAATAAACGAAAGTCTTACTTGCCGTACCGGCAGGGCATTGTTGGAATATTCACCAACATGAACGGAATAAGCCGGGATGTTCACCCATTTTAAGCACATTCATTTTTACATTTCTTTAATTTTTGGGAGCTTTTTGGATAAGGTTTATTCTTTTGACCTTATGACCATTATTGTCAATGCCTCTCTGGAGAGAAGTGGGGGATTAAAGATTTCTTTTATAATTTTGATAGTTTTCTTTTAATTCAAATAATCTTTTTTTTTTGTTTTAATCTTTATACTCTTTAGGATTAGTCCATGATCTGAAGTAATAAGATAATGAAGCAATTAGTTGACTATAAAACTATTTTATTTGAAAACATTTATCAAATCCAATTTTATAAAATAATTTAATACATACTTAAAATATTCTAATAAACATATTAAATTTATTTTTTCTTTGTTGAAATAAACATATTAACAAACTATTAAATTTAATTACATCTTAAATCATCTCAATAATTTGCATAATCATTAAAGTTATTAATAGTACATTTAATTTAAAAAATATGTTCTCTTTAAAATACTAGTTCTTTAAGATTTATGACTTCAAATCACCTGTGCCATTAACTCTATGCAACTCTATGAGCGCACAAAGATAAGGGGATTTGAAGCCAAGATTTATAGGTTATCATGATAAATTAAGCGGATGTATAATGTATTATTTTATATTCAATTGTATTATACAGGATAAGTTGAATTTTTTTATGTTAAATCATTAATTCTAAATTTATGATTTTAATTTTAAAAACTCAACATTTTATTTATTTTTACTCTAACTTATTCTTTCTAGTATTATTCTCCTTACCTGCCATTTTTAAAAAGTCACCTACCTTTTTTAAAAATTCTACTTGAATTTTATAGATTAACCTCAAACAAAAATTGAAAGGACCCGTCCTAGAGATCCCCTTCTGGAACTAGAGTAGAGCCATCCTGGCGACCTCATGATAGTCCTCCAATCAATATCTGACTCGACTTAAGGGTTCTTGTAAAGCCAAACCGTTTAACTATTTAAAACCTTTTATACTTTAATAATTAAAAGTGAGACAAGTAGTGAGAAATTTTTGTGTTAATTCATTTTATTGAAAATTTTGGCAGCATAACGACTGCATTTTGACATTCTCAAAAGTTTCAAAAGCCCTGTAAAATTTCAAAACACTTCTATATTCACATCAATTTCTCAACTACAAATTTTGAACTTCAAATCCAGTAACAAGCAACTCCAAACAAATAATTCTCAATAATCACTACAATAAACTTTAAAAAGCTAAAACATATTCATGCATTTCATTGAAAAGCCTTTATAATTTATAAACATTCATTATTTACACAAATGTAAATATCAAAATGACACCAGCACAATAGCACTCGACGATATAACTAATCTTGCGATGGAGTCCCAATTACTACAACATCTGTACGCACACCTGAGGTAGTTTGTTTACAAAAAAATTGAACGTTTCGTAACAACATAAGTGCAATATTCTCATACAATCATAAAGCTTATGGTAAAGCATTTTCCATAATAATTTATTCATGCATCATAAAAATTGGTATTCAAATAACATTTTGTAAAACACAATTTCAATTTTTCTAAAATACTATTTCGAAAGGCTTTTATCGAAATTAAACTCATCATATAAAGGTTTCCATTTTCCATTTTTTTCCTTAACCAATAAACAATAATGGTAATAAGTTTTATGAAAACATTTATACTGAAAATAAGTCATCCATTAGAATTGGTACCATATGGTGCCCCTCAAATTGCTTTTAACATAAATAGTGGCAACAAATGATTTTTTTTACTCAACATAGCCCACCACTAGTTTCTTTACCATACAGTACATTAGGCCTAAAGTCACGGAGCTAGTTTTGCATCGCTCGCCTACAACTGGTTAACCACTATTTACGGAACTGATTCTACATCGCTTACTTGTAATAGGTTAACCACTATGTATTAGTAATTACGGAGTTGATTTTGCATTGCTTACCTGTAACAGGTTAACCACTATGTACCGGTAATTACGAAGCTGATTTTACATCGCCTACCCGTAACAAGTCACAGAGCTAGTTCTATATCGCTTTCCTGTAATAGGTTAACCACTATAAATATACCGGTATAATAACATGTATATTGCCTAACGGTGTACCATAGCTAAAAGAAACTCTTACATTCATGACTCATCTTATTTTCCAAATCAAGTATGGGAGAATTCATAATTGAATTATTTCAATGTAACTCCTAATCATATAAAATTTAACTTTCAAATTAAAACTCATATATTGCTAAAACATACACTATGCTAGCAATATTCACTTGTAAAATATCATTTGCTTAAAACTCAACATAACATAATTATTCAATTCATGATCAAATGAAAATTATTTGCATAAACTCAATTTAAAGTACACTTACAACTTGCTAGTCTCTATAAATAGAACCATTTGCATAAAATCAATTTAAAGAGTACTCATGGCATCAATTCTTTTGCAAAGAATTTAGTTATATAAAACAATTAAAATACATTCACTACTTGCTAGTTTCCTTTTCACCATTTTGAAACTATTCAATTAGCTTCGTTTTTCGATCCAAAAACCTAATATGAATACATTCAACTCCTTAATACATTTTCCAATCAAATATACCATAAATCATATCAACTTCGTTACTTTCCATATACAATCCCATATACTAAATTTTCTTCAAATAATAACATAACACTTCATTTAATAATTCCAATACCACAAATACACTTAATGACAATCCTCAATCACATTCATATGGTCATTACATCAAAACCATGCTTTTTTGATATGAGTAAAGTGTATATGTAAAATTCTTGTCAAAGAAACAAACAATTATTAAAAAGCTTATATGCTAATTCAAACAAAGAATCTTTTATCCTTAGGTACATAAAATAATGCTTTCTCCACCTAAATATTTATACCAAGTTAACATGCTCAAATTTCATTAATATAAAAGTAAGTAGTTATAACATCCCTTATACGAAACCTACAACTACCCACATTTATGGCAAGTAAATTTGTAGCATCCCGTTACCCATGTTAGGGCTATAATTGAGATTTCTGTGATTTTGTGAGAAATTAGGAAATTGCATTCTCATGCATCATAATTGTGACATGCACATTTTGCACAACTATCTGATTGTACATGCATTCATTGGCATTTTTCGGGTACAATTGAATTGTTATTGATGATTAAATTGTGTTTTGACAAATCTGGTATTATTTAGAATATTTTTGGGAATTTTTGTGAATTTTGGAAAAATATTGATTTTTGGGCCAATTATATTGTGACATGTGGCAAATTGCAATTGGGACAAATGGCATTAGTGGGTACATGACAAATGGCTTGAGCATGTTGGGACAGATGGCATGCAAGCGTGACATGTGGCTTAGGGTAGTGAGGACACGTGGTAAGGCTGCATGTCGTCCGAGTGTAGGTTTTTGTGGGTGAGTTAGAGAGTTAGAGGGTTGCATGTTGGGATTGAGAGTTCTTCTCGGTTGAAACTCAAAATCGTCCGATTGCGATTTCTGAATTTTCTTGCTGGATTCTTGCTGGTTTGGCCTGTTTTCTGTGCTGGATTCATAGCCGAATCAAGTAAGTTAGCTCGATCTAAGTTCCTATGGCTGTTGAGTAATGAATTATAGTGACAGTATACTTGCATGCGTGGATTAAGGATGGTTTCGTTGTTAGATTGAGTGTTTGATGCTTATTCTGCTAAGTTTTGAGAGGAAAAACCGAAAGGAAAAGGTATGAGTTTCGTCCGTGTTCATCCGGGGAAGTGAAGTTGTGATTTGAGTTTATATGTTGGACCTATGGAGTTGCATGTGTATGTTTGAAGTATGAATGAGTTATAGGGATGATTCTAGGCATGTTTGTGTTGTTTGAGAGGTGTTTAAAGAAGAGAAAGGACCTGGGATTCGGGGAAGACGAACCAGACGTCGCGACGAATAATTAATTAAGTCGTCGCGACCTCTCATTCTCCTCGTCGCGACTAACGTCCTTCCCTTTGACAACTTCGACATACTTTCATATTTTGACCATAACTTTCTCTATACTGATCCAAATTGAGTGCGGTTTGATTTATTTTCATACTAGAGAAAACGATATACAACTTTTATGAAGAAATGAAGTTTCAATTCGGTCTCTAAGAGTTTCAAGTTTTGGTTGGAAGTTGAGGTACGAA
>JANZXV010000001.1:4599865-4617973 GCA_027576455.1 Erythroxylum roigii | reverse complement strand
ACCCTCAAATTTTATTCTAATCAAAAGAAAACTATGAATCTCAACCTCAAAATAATTTAAACATACTTATTGCTTATAAAATCGGGGCCCAATAATAACATTGGTCCTTCATCTAGTTTTGTCCATCATTCTAACTTAGATCACTCCATTCGCAAATCTTGGGTGAAAGCTGCTACGAATCCTAGACTAGAGCTGAAGTTGAATTACTTTCCACCCAGTGAAGTAGCAAAACATCGAGTTGTTTCTCCACCACTAGACATTATGAAAGTAGGAGCAAGCAAATAGAATTATACCATTCTAAGCTTTTTTCCTTTGATAAAAGTGTAGCCTTTCCATTGATGAAACAATGGGCCCTTTATAATTGGAAGCAACAAACACTGCTAGAAGTCTTTGTGAACAATGATGATGTATCCCTCTTTAAGTTTACAAGTGCTGAAGATGCAAGGAAAGTCATTCAGGCTAGACTTTGGCATGTCCATAACAAGCCTTTACTTCTTCGGCTATGGAGACTTGGACTTAAACTAGAAAATATCAAGTAAGAAAACATCCTTATCTAGATTTGTATTCTTGAAGTTCCCTTAGAGTATTGGACAATAAGTAGTCTTAGTCTCAATACAAAACCAATCTCAAAGGACCAAGCTACAACTGAGATAAGGAGGGCCAATTTTGAAAGAATTTGCATTCTGCTTAATTCAATGGTTGACTTACTTGAATCAATTCCTTTTATTAGGTTGAATGAGGAGTAAGAGCCTACTGAGGATTAATTGAGGGTCATTTACCTGCCCCAACCTGCTATAAAGAAAATTTGGAAGCCAACAGGTAGAGTATTTATCTCTAGAAGTTACTAGGAACTCATGGAAATTGATCAAACACAAGAGATATGTAACAATTCAATACAAGACAGAAATATCCCTTATAATGAACAATGCAATACTTTTATTCAAGCTTTTATTCTACGCAATGAATCAATTACAATTGAAATTGTTTTTGGAATTAAAGAAGGAGAGGTTACATTAACAACTTCAACTTGTAACAAGGTGGCATCTGAATAATCAACATATAGAATTGAAATATCTAAAAAATCAGTCGAGAATTATGAACTGAATATGCCTGAAACTCCAAGTGCAAAGATTAATCAATTTGAGAATGACAACCATGAATTTGAAAATGTTACTAGGAGAAGATGTTGTGGAGCCTATCATTTGAACGTCTTTACAAATGCTCCCACTAAAAAGCTGCTTATAAGAAATATGATAATACAGAAGGCCAAAAGGGCTAAATGAACGCTAACGTTTACACTAATGTACAAAATAGACCCTAATGTTTCACGGTATTCAAATTGAACCTTAACATTTGTAAAATGTTCAAAATGAACTCTAATGTTCGGAAAACGTTCAGATTGAATCCTAACCACTAACGGTGTTAGGGCTTTGTCAGTTATCTATTTACGTTGCAAAAAATTTACTGACATGTTTTTTAATTTTTGGTTGTAGGTCCCACCTGAAGCTGACATGGACATTTTAAAATAGAGGTGGGTACCACTCCAGCTTTAACACTGCATTTTGGCAATATGATCATTTTTAAAATATTTGTTTTGATGATCATTTTACATTGCAAATAGGTGTTCTTTCATCAGTTTACACTCAGAAGGAAGGAAATGGAGAGGATCTGTGAAGAGTTAGACGAGGCTAAACTCAAGATAGAGAAGCTCCAGGTAGACCTAAAAGGCAAAGCAAATTTATCTGAAAAATTGAGGAAAGCTTGCAATGAACAACTCATCAAGTCAGAAGGAGTGACTTCGAAGATCAACTAGCAGTCCCAAGAATTAAATGAAAAGACAAAGGAAATCTTTATGTTGAAGTAAAAGTGTGAGGATGTCCAGTTCAGATTGAATGAAAAAGAGTCCACAATTAGGCGTCTAAGCACCACAATTGATAAGCTTAGGGTTGACTGTAAAAAGAACTGCAGAAAATGAGAGGAGGAAAAAAGAGGATTGGTGCTGGCTTTGGATGATGCGAATGAGAAAATCATTGAGCAAGAGCAAAAGATCAATATGCCTATGGTAGAGCATGAAGGTCTAAAAGGACTTTTGTCAGCTTCTCAAAATGAGTTTTTAGACGCATAAAAGAAGGTAAGAGCACCCAAAGAACTGATAGAAAGAGATGACATGCTTATCAATTTAGAGAAAGAGAGTAGCAAGGTTGAGGATCAACTAGAATGGAAGAAAGAGAAATTTAAACATCTAGAAGAATCACATGAAAAGCTACAAGAACAGTTTAGATAAAGCAAGAAAGAATGGGAGTGTGAAAAGTCTACATTGATTGGTGAGGTTTGTTCACTACAGATAAGCTTGGATACTTAGAGCATAATTTAGTAAAAGGAGAGGTTACATTAACAACTTCAACCTGTAATAAGATGGCATATAGACAATCAATGTCTAGAATTGAAATATCTAAGAAATCAGTGGGAAATTATAAACTGATTATGCCTGAAACTCCAAGTGCAAAGATTAATAAACTTGAGAATGACAAGCAGAAATTTGAAAATGTTGCTAGGAGAAGATCTAGTAGGAAGAAAAAGACTCTACTTGTCGAGCCTATCATACGAACATCTTTACATGGAATGTGAGAAGAGAAGATGTTCCCACTAAAAAACTGCTTATAAGTGAAAGTGGTGACAATTTGTTGAACTATTTTCTAAATCAATAGAAACAATAATCAAATCATAAGGCACACCCTAATGGTAGGATTATAATACTCAAAAACTCAAGTGTTGTTTCTGTTTGTCCTAAAATTATAACTGATCAGATGATTCATTTGGAGATTTCAATCAGGTTTTGATCTCATCCTTTCTATATTTCATTTATCTATGCACATAATAGTTATTATCAAAGAACTTTTCTTTGGAATCAAATAAAGGATATGTCAGTTTCCATCATTAGTCCATGGATTGTTAATGGGGATTTCAATGCTATTTTAAAATGTGAAGACACTAAAGGGCATAGATTTATGGGTTTACCTTGTTCAAATCTTAGAAATTGTATTGAAATTGCATAACTACTTGATATTCTAGCTAGAGACATTTTTTTAAACCTAGAATAATAGACAATATGGAGTGAATTACGTCAGGAAAAAGTTAAAGTGAATGATGAAAGCTTAAGTTAGCTATAGATTGTGTACATGAAATGTGTATAATGTGAATGTGAGGACAAAATTAAATGCTATGAAGTACATAAGACAACATTTACTCGTATTACTAGGCATAACATAATACTTACAACGCTAGGAAACTTTAAATGAGCTCTAACCTTTCCTGCAAAAATTCAAGAATCCAAACATACAAAGCTTCCCAAAATTCTAGGTTTCTAGTTAATCTCTTTTCTCCATGTCTTTTTTGCATTTTAAGGAAAATGAGAAAGAAGACAAAGAATGATGATCAAGACAAGAAAGGATATGGACAGAAGAAGAGGACTAGATTTTTTTGGTATAAATAAGGGTATATGGAAGAGGCTGATTGATGTGAAACCTTAAGGCTAAAGAACCCGAAACCCCTTAAACACACACTTTGGATAGAACATGAACAAGAAGAAATTCCTAACCCCCAATCAATTATATGAATGGAAACACATATAATAAGGTTCATTTGAAAAAAAAAATAGAACTTGCCACAAGTGATTACCTTGATAAGAATTATATTTTTGATGTAATAGCAGAAGACAAGAAACCGCCATTTAAAGAATTTGTTATTCATCCAAAAAATCCCTAAACAATGTTTATTACGAGGTACTTACACCCCTTGAAAAGAAAGAAACCCTAAATATGTAAAAAGTCTTTAAATAAGGGCCTCCTATTAAATTAACCAAAACTCAAATTAATATTTCTAAAATACTGCCCATTAAACCCAAAAGGTTTAGATTAAATGAGCTGAAAGTCAATAGAAGTCCATCTCACTAAAACAAACCCAAAACACAAGTAGTGGGCTGCCCAAAGCTAGGTTTCTAACTTAAAGTAATTAATTAAACAATAATGAAAGTCTTCTTGCACAATCTGCCTAACTTGATTCGTTATTATGTCATTGTCTCTTGAGATTTCATGTCATCTACAATTTGACCTATGTAGGATTGAAGCACTTCTTTGAACTTCTCAACTCTTGATCTTGTTATTGGTCCATCCAGTATTGTTATCGCATCTTTGGTTCCATATCTCTTACAAAGTACCATAGTCCTACTCATATCAACCCTTCCCCCCTTCAAAAGGATTTATCCTCGAATATGAATCAAAGTCAAAAGGAGAGAAAGATTAAAGCATTATTAGCACATCTTTGGTTCCATATCTCTTACAAAGTGCCATAGTCCTGCTCATATCAACCCCTCCCTCTTCAAAAGGATTTGTCCTTGAATACGAATTAGAGTCAAAAAGATATAAATAAGAAACATTAAAAATAGCACTAATATTATACTCACCTGGCAAGTCTATCTTATATGCATTGTCATTGATGCGTTATAATACTTAGAATGGTTCATCAACCCTTACATCAAGTTTAGACTTCCTTTGCTGTGGAAACCTTTCTTTTCATATATGCATCCAAACTCAATCACCTGGTTCAAAAAGAACTTGCTTTCTACCTTCATTTGCTTTTTGTGCATGTATGCGATTCCTTTTCTCAATTTGTTCACATGCTTTCTCATGTATTGTTTTAACTAAGTCAACCTTCTTCTTACCATCTAAACTAGTAATCTCAGTCAAAGGTAAAGGCATCAAATCCAACACAGTTAATAGATTAAAACCATACACAATTTCAAATGGAGAATAACCTGTAGAAGAATGTGTTAAACGATTATATGCAAACTCAATGAATGGCAAACAATCTTTCAAAGTTTTCAAGTTCCTCCCAACAATTGCACGAAACATGGTTCCTAAAGTCCTATTAACTACCTCAATTTGTCCATCAGTTTGTAGATGTCATGTAGTAGAAAATAAAAGTTTAGTACCAAAATTTCCCCACAAAACTCTCTAAAAGTGACTTAGGAACTTAACATTCCTATCTGAAGCAATGGTTCTTGGCACACCATGAAGTCGAACCACTTCCCAAAAGAAAAGATCAGCAATGTTTGTAGCATCATCTATTTAAATGAAATTAGCCATTTTACTAAATCTGTCCACAACAGCAAATATGCTATCTCTACCTTTCCTAGTCTTAGTTAAACCCAACACAAAGTCCATAGATATATCAACCCAAGGTTCACTAGGTACAGGTAAAGGTGTATACAAACCATGAGGTATAGACCTAGACTTAGCATGTTTACATGCAATATACTTGGCACAAACCTGTTCCACATATCTTCATATATTTGGCCAATAAAAATGTTCTCTAAGCATATTTAAGGTCTTTTGCACACCAAAATGCCCCATTAACCTTCCACTATGTGATTCTCTAATAAGCAACTCTTTAATAAAATATGTAGGAATGCAAAGTTGTTTACCCCTCAAAAGATATCCTTCATGTCTATAGTACTTATCAATTATAGTATGTTCACAAGCTTAATATACATTAGCAAAATCAACATCATCCACATTTAACTTTTTCAACTACTCAAATCTAAGTAACTTAGAAGTAAGCATAGAACTCAAAGCGTACCTTGTTGATAATGTATTAGCCACAACATTTTCCTTACCTTGCTTATATTAATCACATACAGAAATGTTTTAAGATACTCTACCTAACTTGCATGCCTTTTGCTCAATTTCCCTTGTCCCTTCAAATACTTGAGAGATTGATGATCATTATATGTCACGAACTCTTTAGGCAGCAAGTAATGTTCCCAAACTTCAAGAGCTTTCAGTAAGACATAAAGCTCCTTATCATAAGTAGAGTAGCTCAAAATTGGTCCGCTTAACTTCTCACTGAAATATGCTATGGGACAATTCTCCTGCATCAAAACAACCTCTACACTAATCCCAGAAGCATCACATTTAATTTCAAAAGTTTTAGAAAAACCAAGCAAGTGCAAAATGGGTGCAGTATATAGCTTTTCCTTTAAAGTATTAAATGCATTTTCCTATTCTTTCTCCCATCTAATAAGAGATTTATTAGAGAAATCTCTAATAAATCTCTTATAAAAACTTGGTAAGCCATGAAAACTCCTAACCTCACTAATTAACTTAAGTGTCGACCATTCTTGAATAGCTTTCACCTTTTTAGAGTCAACCTCAACTCCCATAAAACTCACTATAAATCCTAAGAAGATAACTTATCCATGCAAAATGAACACTTCTTAAGGTTTGCATACAACTTCTCTTTCCTAAACACATCCAAAACAACCTTAACATGCATGACATGTTCTTTAAAGTTCTTACTGTAAATCAATATGTCATCAAAGTAAATAACCACAAATTTACCAAGAAATTCACACAAAACATAATTCATTAAGTGCATGAAAGTACTAGGTGCATTAGATAAGCCAAAAGGCATAACCAACCACTCATAAAATCCATGTTTGGTCTTAAATGTAATTTTCCATTCATCACCTTCTTTCATCCTAATTTGATAATAACCACTTTTTAAATCAATTTTGGTGAATATACGAGCACCATGCAACTCATCTAGCATATCATCTAATATAGGAATAGGATGACGATACTTTACAATGATCTTGTTGACCGCTCTACAGTCCACACACATCCTTTAATTTACATAGGACGGTGATACTTTACAGTGATCTTGTTAACCTCTCTACAGTCCACACACATCCTTTAATTTCCATCTTTCTTTACCATTAAAAGAACTGGCACAACACAAGGACTCATGCTCTCCCACACGTACCTCCTTTTAAGCAATTCATCCATTTGCTTTTGTAATTATTTTGTCTCCTCTAAATTGCTTTCATAAGCTGGAGGATTAGGAAATTGAGCTCCTAGTATCAAGTCAATCTAGTGCTCAATCCCTCTTAAAGGTGGTAATCCATAGGGTACCTCTTTAGGAAAAACATCATCATAATCCTGCAACAAGGTCATAAACGCGCTAGGCAAATTTAGGTCAAGGTCAAGGTCAGTGTTAGTAAACAAAGTTTATTATGAAGTATTTATACCCCTTGAAAAGAAAGAAACCCTAAATATGTAAAAGGCCTTTAAACATGGGCCTCCCACCAAATTAATTAAAACCTAACTAATATTTCTTAAATACAACCCATTAAACCTAAGGTTTAAATTAAATAAGTTGAAAGTTAATAAAAGTCCATCTAACTAAAACAAGCCCAAAATACAAGTAGTGGTTTGCCCAAAGCTATACTTATAACTTAAAATAATTAATTAAACAATAATGAAAGTCTTCATGCTCATTCCGCCCAACTTGATCAATTATGATGCCATTGTCCCTCATTGTCTCTTAAGATTCCATGCCATCTATAATTCGACCCATGTAAGATTGAAGTGTTTCTTTGAACGTTTTAGCTCTTGACAATGTTATTGGTCCCTTTAGCATTACTAGCTCATTTTTAGTTCCATATCTCTTACAAAGTACCATAGTCATGCTCATATCATTGATGAAGTAATATTTCCAATATTATTGGTAAAAAGCTGTAAATCTCATAAACATACTTACTAAACAATTTTCTTTTTCTGTGGTGTTTTAGTGATGGAATTTAGCTCTTAATCGCATTTTGTACTATTTGATGATGGATTGTGGTTGAGTGATTTTAGGTTTGGAAAGGTGTGGGAAGAGTTACAGGTTACAGTGGTTGAATCATCTGAGCCCCAATGTGAAACGCAGAGGCTTCTCAAAGGAGGAAGATGACATCATCAGACTCCATAATCTCCTGGGAAATAGATTCTTGTGTATACATACATATGTTTTTTTTTCTTCTCTTATGGTGCCTTCTTTGGTCATGATGTACACTCTCTTGCTAGTAGACTAGTCGACTAAAAGATGAGTTGTTTAGTTAGTCTTCTCCCAGAATCTCGAAGAGTTAACTTGGAGGTCCCTAAAAAGAAAAGAAAAGGTCTAACAAGAAATTTTAGAGAATATGCATTTGACGATTGAATTAATTTTTTTCCTTGAGTATAACCAGAACGAGATTCCTAATAAATGTTGAAGTTTCCATCTATGTGAATGAAGGTGGTCTCTAATTGTCAACAAAGTTCCAATTACCTAGAATAACAAACAACATAGAGTGAATTACATTCACTTATCCTTGTAGCAATATATCTATTCATACTCTAATTTTAACACAGATTGACATATATAACCCCAGGAAAACATTCGGATTCAATGATTTCTTAGTTGGAATCTTAGGCTTTCAAGAAGCTATATGGAAAGAATTGACAACAAGCATTATTGGTGCTAAATAGTTCCTTTTTTTTTTCTAGGAAACTAAGTATCATCAAAATGGATATGATGATCTTGTTCAAAAATCATATTGGTAACACACACCACTTATTGAATATTGCTAAGAGTCAATTGGAAGCTAATCAATAGCAAGCATATAATGACCCTAGATTTACTCAACTGTAGGAGTTGGAAAAGGATGCTCTCCATAATTTCTCTAAAGCTCTCTGATTTAATTACTCTTTGATGAGTCAGACATCTAAAAAACTTGTTTGGTTAAAAAATGGAGATAAAAATACATCTATATTCCATAAAACCATTATTGCTAGAAGAGCATCGAATATAATTGTTGTACTATAGGTCAATGACTCTATGTTGAATTCACATGTTAAATTGGTTGAAGGAACCTTTAATTATTTTTTTGAGCTATTGAATAAGCCTTTTGGAGCTCACTCCTTTATTACTCTACTTAAGCAAGTTATATACAGGGGTTTATCATCTTAGGACGCTAATTTTCTTTCTCAACCATTTACCATATAAGAAATTAAGGTAACTTTGAAATCTCTACACCCTTTTAAAACACCCAGCTCTAATGGCTTCAATGTGAACTTTTTCATCAAATCTTGGCCACTTATGAGGAATTTGGTGATAGAGGTTGTTACATAATTTTTCACTAAGGGTTCTTTATTAATAGAGATTAAGAAAACTTTTATTACTCTTGTTCTTAAGAGTGGACAACTTGCTTAGTTTTCAAACCTTCTCCCCATATCTTACTGCAATTCCATATACAAGTTAATCTCTAAAATCTTGGAGCATAGGGACCTTACATACCTGGGAGGGTTATTGGTAATAACATCTTACTTCTTTAGGAATTGAACAAAACTTAGGTAAAGAAGAATGGTAAGGTGGCTATTGCATAAAAATTGTCTTAAAGAAGCCTATGATTGTGTGGATTGGGATTTCATCATTAATATACTGCTATAGATTTTCCAAGGATCTTTATCCTGTGGATCAAACAATATATCTCTACTTCTTGTTATAACATCCTTTTCAATGGTCAGCCTATAAATATATTCAAAAGTAGTTTGGGAATTAGACAAGTTGATCCAAAATCATCTTACCTTTTTGGTTTAGTTGTGGAAGTCTTCAATAGACTTCTTCATAAAGCGATGGAGAGTACCAAGGGCTTCAAAAAAAATTTTAAATGCAAAAGGGTTAAATTATCTCATTTGTGCTTTGCTAATGACCTTATTTTATTTTCCAAAGTCGATCCTGCTTCTTTTCTAGCTCTAATGAAAGCTCTATGTCTAGTTTCTAAGTGAATTGTTCTAAAAGTGACATGTACATGTCTTACAAAGCTTCTAATTTAGGATCTACTATGGTTTCTGTCACAAGTTTTGATATTTTAAAGCTTCCAATGAGTTACCTTGGCATTCCTATCCAGATTCCAAATTTAAATCCTTGGATTATGCTTGTTTGATTGATAAGATTAATCAGAGAATTAATTCTTTGAGCTCTAAGAATCTTCCTACAAGTGGAAGGGCACAACTCATCACATATATATTGAACTCCGTTAGTAAACACTGGGTAGCTCACATTACTTTTTCAATGAAAGTCATCAAGGCAATTGAAAAAATTCTTAACAAATATCTGCGAACTAGTTACAAGGGTAATCCCTGTAAGGTGAATATGAAATGGGGGGGTGTTGTGATGTATGCCTTCCTAAAAATCAAAAGGGACTCAATACCATTTCTCTAAAATCTTTCAATACTGTCTTGCTTTCTAAAAGACTATAGAGACTCCTAACTGATAAGCAAGCTTTATGTTGTAGATAGATTCACTTCTATTTTATTATCTACCACACAGAAAGCCATCCTTAAGCTGAGGGGACTAATGAGGCCTCATTGCATCAACATCATTAGTAATAGGGAAACTACTTCTTTCTGCGTTGATAATTAGCTATCAATTGGTCTTTTGGAAGAAATAGAATATGCTATTGCTTTAAGACCTCTTATTCAACAAAATCATACATTGGCTCAGGCTCTTATAAGGAAGGATATAATCAATATTGCTCCAATTCCAACTCCTTTAAAGACTAAAATTTTGCAGGCATGTGTTAACTCGGATAATGATATCATTGTCTGGAAACACATCACAAATGGTGTCTTTTCTCATCTATCTTGCAGGCAAGTGTTTGCTAGCGACTTACCAATCCTTCCATGGGCAAACATAGTCTGGTCTAAGCATCTTCAACCCAAAGCTTCCACAACCCTTTGGCTTGTTATACCAAACAAGCTACCAATTGTGGATAAGATTGCAAAATTTAATTATCTTACTAATTGGTGTTCATTATGCAGAATAGCTTAAGAGACTACAGATATTCTATTCTTCAAATGTAGATATGTCAATAATACATAGAAAACATTGATGCATAAGTGTTTAATTAGTGAATTTCTAGATGAAGTAAGATAATTAAGAATTGGCGTGCCAATCTAAGATTCTAGAATAAAACTATCAGATGAAGCTTTTGTATTTCATTATCCTTCCTAGTCACAGCTATATAGAATGAGAGGAATAGCATAAATTTTCATGATAAATGTCTCACCAGCCCACTTTTCAATACTTATTTGTTGCAACTAATTAGGTCTCACATCAGCATATATATGCACATGGATCTAGACTTACATTTTCTCAACACTACCTAGAGATCATAATCATATACACTGGACTTTTTACTCTAATTTGTGTCCAATTTGTAAAGCTCTAATTGTCATATTCCTCATGTATTTTACAAGTACTAGACCTATTTTCCTTGATTGTCTTTTATGTCTTAATTTAATTCAACTTTTCTAAAAAAATGATATTGGTCACTAAATATTTAAAATATAGTTAGTACAATGATTGAATGGATACTAGGGATAAAATTAACAATATGTAAGTGATATAGTGTAGTGACTTGAAAAATAACTTAATTTTAAAAGACATTATATTAGGGAGATAAAGTAGAAACATGTTGGGTTTGTTAACTGAAATTAATCAATAAACATATAAAAGAGACTGGAAGAATTTATACATAAATGTTTTATTAAATTCAACTTCTTTAATACATGACTAACAGTAAAAGAAACCAAAATAATAGGAAACCTGGACCATAAACAATTAAAAAAATAGTTACTGACTCTAGTAACATTAACAACAAACTTGCAACCACTTTTCTACCAGACTTTGACTCATGATCCTAAAAACTAGGTTTTTTTTTTTGTTGAAAGACCAATTCAACAGCAAAACAAATTGCAATCACATTCAATTCTCCTAACACTTGTAGCGTTGAGGCATTATTAACACTCCTTTTTGCCTTTACTGCTGCAAAATCCCAATTTGGCTCTTAAATCTTCAAATTTGGCTTTAGATAAGGCCTTGGTAAATATATCAACCATCTGATCTTTAATTCTGCAGTAAATTAAGGAGACCTCCCCTTCTTTCTGAATCTCCATGAGAAAATAAAATTTAATCTTGAAATGCTTTGTTTTACCATGAAAAATCGGATTTGAGGAAATTGATATGGCTGCTTGATTATGAACAGAAATCTGAGTTGGTTTAGCTGCACCAAATTCAGATCTTGCAGAATTTTCCTGAGCCATATTGCATGGTTTGTTGTTGTAGTTGTAGCAACAAACTCGATTTCTGCAGTACTTTGAACAATAATTTCTTGCTGCTTAGAATACCAATTGGTCATACCTGAACCAAAAGTGAAGCAAAAACCAATTGTGCTCTTCATATCGTCAATTGAACCTACCCAATCAATGTAAAAAAAAACCTGTTAAATTAAAATTTTTGCTACTGGTATACTTGATACCATAATCAATGGTTCCTTTGATATATCTCACAATATGTTTAGCAACTTGCATATGTTCCTTACTTGCACAATGCATAAATCTGGACAAAAGACTCACTGCCTTCATAATATCTGGTCTGGAGGTAGTGAGGTACATGAGATAACCAATTAAACTTTTATAGTGATTATCATTCACTTTGGCAATACCATCATCCTTACAGAACTTCACTCTATTTCCTTACTTCCAAACCAAGAAAGTAAGACATCAATCCCCAGTTTGTCATCTCGAATTCCTTCAACATTTTGGCTTTGAAATCATCAATGAGCTCTTGATTACTTCCTTATGATCAAAATATCATCAATATAAACCAAAAAAAGAAACAGTTAATAAGTTAGTGCCAACTTTCTCACATACAGAGTTGCTTCACTCAAGCTTTTAAAAAAGCCTAAGTTTAGAAGGTGATCATCTATACAACTGTACTAGGCCCTTGGTGCTTGCTTGAGACCATATAAAGCCTTCTTTAACAAATACACCTTTTCTTCTTGTCCTTGCATAATAAAGCCCTCTGGCTGTTCAATATAGATTTCCCCCTCTAAGAGACCATTCAAAAATTCAAACTTCACATCTAATTGGAAGACTTTCCAACCCTTTTGAGCAGTAATAGCAAGCAGTAGTCTAATGGTGTTAAGCCTTGCCACTGGAGCAAAGGTTTCAGAGAGAGAAGTCTACGCCAAAGACTTGTGTATACCCTTTTACAATAAGCCTTGCCTTATACTTGTTTACTGATCCATCAGCATTAAGCTTAGTCTTGAAAACCCATTTTACCCTAATAACATTTCTATCTTGAGGTTTTTCAACCAGCTACCAAGTATTATTTTTTTTAATCATTCGCAGCTCTTCCTTCATGGGAGCTATCCATTTTTTTCTCCTTCATTGCTTCCTCAACACCTGCAGGTTTTAATACTACAACATTGCACCTTACATAAATGTCAGAAAGTAACCTTGTACCTTTAATTGGTTAGTCATCCACATCGTCTACATTGGGCTATAATCCACCAGGATATTACCCTTCTTTACTTGTATTCCAATCCTATTGCTCCTCGACTATAAAGACAACATCTCAACTGGTAATTATTTTTCCTATATATGGCTGAAATATTCTATAGGCTTTTGAAGTATTGCTGTAGCCTATCAATATTCTAGGATCAGCTTTCTTGTACAATTTATCTCTCTTAACCTGAGGAATGTACGAGAAACACAAACAACTAAACACTTTTAAATTTGATAGAGAGGGCTTATGACCAAACCATGCTTCATAAGGTGTTTGATTGTGAAGAGCTTTAGTTAGTAATATGTTCAATAGAAAAATAGTAGTGTTGGCTACCTCTGCCCAAAATGTTTTAGGCAAATCCTTCTCATGCAGTAGGCAACGAGTCATTTCCATGATAGTTCTATTTTTCCTCCCGCTAATTCCATTTTGTTGTGGAGAATAAGGAGTTGTAAGTTGATGCTCAATCCTTGCTTCTTCACATAATTTGTTGAATTGATCGGATGTATACTCTTTTCCATTATCAGATCTTAACTTTAATATCTTGCAGCCACTCTAATTTTCTAACCAAGATTTAAATTTCCAGAGGACACTAGCCACTTCAGATTTGAATATGAGAAAATATATCTAACACATCCTGGTTAAATCATCTATAAAGGCAATATAACACTTACTACTTTTAAGTGATGGAGTCTTGTAAGACTCTCCAAGGTTAGTGTGCACAAGTTGAAGCTTTTGTGAGGCCCTCTAAGCCTTCTGTGAAAAGGGTAGTCTTGTTTGTTTGCCAAACTAACAAGTTTTGCAATTTGATGCGCTCTCTTCTAGTGAACTAAAGCCTTACACTAATTCTTTCTTCTTTATTAAAATGACTGTAGAATGATGATAATGACCGAACCTTTTATGCCAAAGGTTAGTGATTCTCACAGAGGCCTGGTATGCAGCTTGCTTACTCTCCATAAGATCGAGTGAGAAGCTCTTGCCCTTCATTTTAACTGAAAACACATATAGGCCCTCTACATTTTTTATCATGCAAATTCTATCTTCAAGAATCAATTTATGACCTTTCTCAAGTAATTGACCCACACTTAGCAAATTTCGATCAATTTGAGGAACATACAGTATATCAATAATCACCCTAATTCCGAAAAGGGTTTCTATTGCAACATAATCTTTACCTTTCACTGGGATATACTCTTCATTACCAACTCTTACCTTAGAGATAGATGTTTTGTTAAAGTCTTTGAAGAACTCAACATTGTTGGTCATGTGGTTTGTACAATCACTTTACACTAGCCAAGTTTCACCGTGCTACTTGCATATCAAGAAGCTACAAATAGCTGTTCTTCCTTCTTTTGATTCATAACTTGAGCTTCATTCACCTGTTGTTTCCCTTTATTTTTGCAAATCCTATCGCACTTGTTTCACTTTGCATCAAGTCTACTCTAGTACTTGAAATGGAGGTGATTGGTTCTAGCACAATGCTTGTAAGGAGGTTAATTTTCTCCTTTGTATGCTTCACTCTTACCTGCACTATTACTATTTAATTTAGTAGTTTCATTGTTGTTAGCATCAGTACCTGAAACTCCCTTGCTTTTCTTCCACTTCTTCCTTTGCTAAAATTTTGAATATGCACCTTGGCTTGCATGGCACTTTCCAATGTGACATCTTCTCTAAGTTGTCTTCTTTGCTCTTGAGCTTCCAAAGCATTAAGAAGCTCTACCAATGTGATATTTGTGAGGTCTTTGACTTCCTACAACATAGAAATCTTGGCTTTAAACCTTTCTAGTAAGGTTACTAAAAGCTTCTCAACTACTATACTATCAGGCATCGTTTCACCAAGAAGTCTAAGCTTATTGACTATCTCCAAGAGCCTATTTGAATATTCTTTGCCAATCTTAGAGTCTTTCATTTTCCGTAGCTCAAATTCTCTCCTAAGATTCAAGATTCGCATGCTCTCTGTTCGAGCATTTCCTTGACACTCATGCTTGAGATATTTCCAAACCTCAAATACTGTATCTAAGTTCATAATTTTGATGAACAAAGTTTAAGACATAGTTAAATGTGGACAATTTTTAGCCTTAAATTTTTTTAGGTTCTCTCCTTATGATTCTTTATCTGTTGCATTGTAGGATTTTCAAGCAGTTTTTGAATTTCGAACTCCTCTTCCACTGCTTCTGAGAGATCCCATGCTTATAGATAAGCAGTCGTCTTAACAGCCCATGACTGAAAATTATCACCAGTGAATACTAGAGGTGGAGTAGGTGCAAAGTTGTTTGAGGCCATTTTGTTTCACTTGAGAGATATGAATTGGAAAAGATTTGTGTCTAGTTTGAACACTCACACTTACTCTAAAAGGTTTGTGTTTGGTTTATACTTACACACTCACACAATTCACTCTCGGCTTGTGACAAAGTTCCCTTAAGAAGCCAGCTCTGATACTAAATGTTGAGTTTGTTAACTGAAATTAATCAATAAGCACATAAAAGAGACTGGAAGAATTTATATGTAAACGTTTTGTTGAATTCAACTTCTTAAATACACTAACAGTAGCAGAAACCAAAATAATAGGAAAACATAGACCATAAACAACAAAAGAAAAGGCTACTGACTCCAGTAATATTAACAACAAGCTTGCAACATGTTTTCTATCAGGCTCAGACTCATGATCCTAGAAACTAGGTTTTTCTGTTGAAAGATCAATTCAACAACAAAACAAATTGCAATCACATTCAATTCTCTTAACACTTGTAGTATTGAGGCAATATTAACAAAACAAAATATTATGACTCTATAGCTTAAAATACATGATAAAATAGAGAGGAATACATTATAAGATTCGTATAAAAACATAACATATTGTAAATAAAAGATGTCAATAGAATCAACCCAAAATCTTATATCTAAAATGACGTAATTAAATCCAATGACATACAAAAATAATGGAGTTAAAACAAATTATTTGGGATGTATACAGACTGTGTTGGTATCAATTAGTACAATGAAAAGAGGTCCATCGTCCGTAAACTGAATCATTATCCTTGGAAATTCTCACTCTACGTGTGCCTCAGCTTGTTTGATTCATTAATTGCTCACGTGAAATTTCTCAGAGGCGATCATCACAGTCATGGACTTTTGACTTGTGCATTAATTGGATGAAACCTTTTTGAGTTATTTCAAAAGTTCATATATTTTCACTTTGAAATGATACAAGGATGGAGATAAAAGGCAAGCAATGTGGTTGCATGGTTAATTAAATGTTTGTGCTTTCAGCATATCTTTAGTGCTTCGACCTTTAAAGCAATCAACTAATATAAAGACATGTACTGGTTGATCAGATGCATGAAAGCTTTCATTCTAATTAACCGAAAATCATAACTTGCTAAAATAACTTAAACCTAATTGAAACATAATCTTCGTGGAACCCCACCTGCCTTGAAAGCCATACTTTTGTAGAACTACCTCCAAATTGAATCGGATGGCATATCCACAAGCTAAAATTACTACTACTTGTCAACTCTTAATTAACTACTTTCATTAACACTAAACACGTCGCATGATAGGTGATGGAGTGATGATATTTTCTTAAATCTCTTTCTGTTCTTAACATTTTCTTGGTTCCTCGGAGGTTGTACAGAGTTGGCGCTGCAGGCCATGATTTTGTCAAGTAATGGATCGGTAAAGGTGCTAAGCAGTCGTCATGATGTGAGCTAACTTGATTCAGATAAGTGGATGTTGGTTTGATCTATATTATTACCTGATGCGGATGCCGCCGCCTTCTTTGAAACAGTCAGAATTTCTAAACTTTGTGTCTGAGTCAATCTAGAGTTGAGATAATAAAAGAGACAAGATCATACAATTATATGGGCATGACCTATCTCTTCTAACTCAGCAGAAAAATGGAATATTTTAGGGAGAGACAGCTGCAAACTAACAAGTGACTAAAGTTACATCTTTTCTTCAGAAAGATAGAGGCTTGACATGGAACGTACAACGTAACGTTAATAAGAAATCCGCACAGGGTACTCTGATCGTTGGGAGTTTGACAGGGAAGCTTGCTACTTTTCGTCTTGTTCACACATGTATTACAGGCATAAAAATGTGGTCCAACTCCATAAACGAATAAAAAAGGTGTAATGATATTGTAGTGTATATTTGTTTCATGCGCAAAATGAGTGCAAGAATCAAGTTGTTTTCATTGGAGTTCTGTGACTAGAGCCTTGTAATGTTCCCTGATATAGTACGATTCCTTTTAACACCACTAAGAAGATAACTTAAATTACAGACACACCACCTGCATCTGTGAGAGATCATAGCATGCTTGGAAAACAATATACAGATGACTAATGCCTCCGCGCATATATAAGCGTAACGTAAGCGTGACACATTCTTTTGAAGATATAATTTTCTCTATCTCATCAATGACCATATGCTTTGTCTGAGGTTGTTGATTATGTTTGACACGCCCGACCCATGAGGAGCCTCGAGAAAACTAAAACTCAAATATAACTGGGCAGTACAAAACCTGCGTTATACTTGGCATACCCTTCATCTGATAGTGCCTCACTATCCTCCATTCTCCTTGATCTGTTGTTAGATTATGAGATTGTATTGAAACATTATATCTCATAGAAACTAATATTAGAACTCAAGTGAGGCAAAAT
Source organism: Erythroxylum roigii (assembly GCA_027576455.1). Taxonomy (NCBI): domain Eukaryota; kingdom Viridiplantae; phylum Streptophyta; class Magnoliopsida; order Malpighiales; family Erythroxylaceae; genus Erythroxylum; species Erythroxylum roigii. Next base: position 4,600,106 of record JANZXV010000001.1, on the reverse strand, counting down.
AATTCTTACTCATAGATCAAATACTGTTTAAGTAGGCATAATTTTCACTTGATTTTTATATTCTAAAGTAATGAACACAATTATAAGTACACTCAAATACTACTCCCTCCTATTCAAAATAAGTGTCGTTTTAGAGGAATGCATACTTATTAAGAAAGTTAATAAAATGTCCGATATACCCTTATTAATTACATGTTAAAGTACCTTGAAAATATAATCTGTGTAATTAAGATGTGAGAGA
>JANZXV010000001.1:4581852-4596957 GCA_027576455.1 Erythroxylum roigii | reverse complement strand
AACTTTCCAACCTTCAATTAACCATCAATCACACTCCTAATTTTCCCAATCACAAGGTTTACAATCCATTTCCTATAAGTTCAGTTAAACCAAATCTTTTTACTCATATACACCATATTTTCCATTTTTAACCCTTATTAGGAGGGCGGGATGTTACATTTTTCTATAATAGACTTGTCGAAGATGAGCTTTCTTCTTACTATGACACTCACAAGTCTTTTTGTCTTTGCACTTGGTTTGAAGATAAGGCTTCATGCAAGCCTCTTTGAGAACTGGACCACCTTTAATGATGTTCTTGAATAAGGCATGTTAATCATATAGCTTATCAAGAGAAGCTAAAGCAAACTGGTTGATTTCTCCAAGAGATATATTTGTCGTATCTCTTTGTAAAGAAACTATGATCCTATGTAGCTCTAGTTGTAGTTGATCTAGAAGGGATGAGATAAAAGTATTACATAGATTATCATCATTCCATCCATTCAAGAGATAATACCTTTCCTTCATACGTTGGTAATGCTTTTGATTATCACGCTTGTCAAGTGAACAACATTTCATTGCAAAATATTCCCGACAGATCTGTTTGCCAATAAGCTGAAAGTCACTAATAAATTCTTTATGAATTATTCCAAGAGGTGCTCCAGTTGTAGTGACTTGGATATACTGAAGTAGTTGATAGTCATTAATACTTTGCCACCATTCTCGTAAAGTACCAGTGAAACGAGATGTAAACTCAGACAAAATATCCGGTAAAGGATTACTCGATCGAGTCATTTGTAGATTTATCCATGCACCAAATTCATGTAGTCGTTCTCTCCATTTGTTTAGAGGTAGATCTTCAAAATTAAAAAAAGGTCCTGAAGTAGGCTTGGTTTAAGCCTGTGCGGTTAGTTGAGTTGGTATTGCTTGTGGTGCTGGTTCAGGTCTGAAAAGTTCAGTACCTGTGGATTCTGCTTCACTTATTTCTGGTTCAACTTCAGTAGGATTAGGCATCATCATTAGAACTTGAGATAACCCTAATAGATTAGCGAGTTGTGCTGAAGAATCAGAAGATGGTTCAGAGATCTGTTCAGATGATGACTCTGAGATTGTTGCAGAAACTTCAGATGTTGGGATAGAGGCTTTAGAATAAGCTTTTGTATTATCTGATTGAGCATAAGAATCTTTTGCAATATGTATAGATGCAAGAGTTATGATGAACTCTGTCTATGGCACTTTGTCCTTTCTAATAGAAGAGGTGGAAGGTTGAACTTTGGTGGAGACGTTGCAGTTGTATGGATCTGTAACAATTTACTCTACTGATTAACTGGTTTAACAAATTTAGTGTATGAAGGTGATGGCTCAGGAACCTTTGATGACTCAAAAACATATTGCTCAGGAACTCGGTCAGGCTTTGGTTTTGACTTTGACCATTTAGGTTTTTCTTGAGCTTTTTGAGGATGAATGTACTGTCTAATCAAAGGATAGTTGAACTTGAATACCTTTGAATAGTCAGCTTCTTTTGGATACATCTAATACATAGGAGACAGGTATGTTGGCTGAGTATTTGGAAATAATGAAGAGGATGAGCCATATATTGTCCTTGACTATGCATATTGCATATCAGCTTCCATTTGTTGCACAATTCCTTTTATCTTTTGGATTTCTTGAACTTTAGCATCGAATTCAGGTCCAAGATAATGTGTAGCAATGTAATGTCGAGGATCAGCAATAAGTCGCTAAATATGAGCTTTGTAAGATGGATACATTTGTTAGATCTGCTTAGAAACTACGTCGACTTTGTGTTGCATAGCATAGGTTTGTTGACTGATTCCATTCAGCTTAGAATCAATTCGTCGAATAACTTTATTCTATGCTACTGCATTTGATGTTTGCCAATTAAGAACTTCATCAGAAGGATTTGATACAATTGTTCCTTATGAAGTGATTCTTGTCGCTCGGATATACAGGTTATAGACAACCTTTGTTAATTCATCAGTACTCTTATGTAAAGAAGGGAAGTCTTCATCATATGGCTTAACCATCATATAGGGTATAGGAGTAGGAGTCATTGTAGGAACTACTGGCTTAGACTGACATGAAGAAGATTTCAGCATTTCTTGAAGAGATCTAGTTTTGGATCTTTCTATCTGTAGACCTTTAGGATTGCTGGAATCATCTGGATCTGGATCATCTTTGTGTAAATGATATTGTTGAGAAGGCATACAACGAGGTTTTGTCTTTTTATTCTTCCTTCTCCTTCTGGTATATCTTTCATCATCGTCATCACTATCTGACTCAGAATTAAGATAGACTTCACAGTCGTGTTCGCACATAGATGGGTGGACATCTAATACAAAGTGTCCACGATGATGACTGACAAAAACTACATCTCCATTAGATCTGAAATAATAGATAAGAGGACCAAATTTACCTTTCGTATGTGAAAATACAAGCTGAATTAGACATATTGCCCCAGAGGTAGAAGGCTCGGATGGATCTTTATTGGGCATTTTGTAGATGGACTTCACCGTTCCATCTTTAATGCCCTTAGAATCGGAGGAGTTGTGGTATGAAAAGAGTGTCGATGAGGCGCGGGGAACACCTTTTGGTAATTGGTAATCAATTTAGTAAGCATCAACTTTTCAAGCTTCTGTGTTGGAAGTTGCTCTGGGATCTAGATGATAGTAGTCTAATCATTGAAACGATCAACAACCATATAAAGAGCATCCGAAGTGGAATTGGGAAAATTGAGTTCCAAAGCATGATTTTGTAGACTATAGATCATCCGGTGATGTAAGGTAGCCATGATGGCTGTAGGATCTTGATTTGCTCCAGTGATCTAGATCTGAACTTGTAGATGTTCAGACATCCAACCTGATGTTGACATTAGGTGCTATTGTTAGAATGATACTTTCATTATTGAGCATTGTTAGTAAGGTACCAATCAAAACATTCTGGTACATTGTGTAGGTAGTGTCTAGAAGAGATATCTTGGCTGTAGTAGGTATTCTCTTTCTTCCATGAAGTGTAAGAACAAGGTGTATAGCTCCAACATAAAGATGTGTATGATTTTGCTCCCTCCAAAGAGAGATATAAGGACAAGACATGCTATTGTTGTTTTTAGCACTTTTATTATTACTGTATTGTGGTTGTGGGGCTTGTCTCTGGCCATGAACTTTCCCAAAATGTTGTTGAGTCATTCCTATGACTTTCTAGTTTCCTTCTCAATAATATGTTCAAAAAATAAATAAGAAAAAACCATCCTCCAAATTTTGTTTCCAACACTCAAAATGATAGTTGTCCTTTACTTCCTAAGAGACCATCATATATGAAATTCGAAAACCCTATTAAATACCGTGATCTTTAATGGGGTAATTAGGATTCCTTTTTAATTTGGTATATAACTCGATTTACATTTAAATAATTTGATGATAAAATGAAGTTTTTATTTTTGTTATCGTATAACATTAATTTAAGAAAGACAGTTAACTACAAAAATAAAATGAAATACTCTTTTTATACTCATTCTCTCCCATTATATACTTTTAATAACTTAAACATCAAAAGTCAAATGAAAATTTTGCAGGAGATTCTATATTAAACCTAGCCTAATGACAAAGATTAGCCTAAACTCAAACCCATAATACTGAATCTTCCAAAATAACATTATATCATTCAATAACCTTTGACTCACCATCAAGTTTAAAAACTACTTATTAAAGTATCAAACACTTATTTTTTTATAATTTAATTTTACATGCATTTCAAAGTATTCTCATAAGTTTATTAAGTGATCTCCTTCTACTGTATATTATTTTGAAAATCATATTTTCCATATAGACATCCATATTTATGTTGATTTTCTCGTGAAATATAAGAGTTAATTCACTTCCTCCTACACTGCTTATTATTGTTTTTTCACAGAAATTCTATTTTTATATTTCATTACTTAACCTTGGGTTTTACATTAAGCTTGTATGTTATTATATGTGTTCAATTTGAAGTTGAGCAAATGAATGTTTCCTTTTCTTTTAAGAATTCCATAAGTCAAATATGTTTCTCTTGATTTATGTCTATCCTTATTTGTAAGACTCTACTGCAATTCACATCTCTCTCTTTAATTTTTCGACTCTCTTCGATTACTTTAGCCATGTTTTCATTATTTATAACTCGAGGGTCCTTTTCTTCAATGATCATTTGTCATAGTTTACTTTTTTTCTTTATGGAGATAACATCACATTGTTTTGAAATTTCATGATCCCCAAGATTTTCCTTGTTCCTTTCTTAATAAGAAATTCAATAAGCAGTTGATATGGTGTTAGGATGACTCTTATTGATAAAGGTTTATAAAAGAAAAGATAGCATTATATATGATAGGTCTAGTTATAATATGGAATTTTATCATTTTGGTAGATTATATAGTATTATCGAATACTCCCTCTGATTCATAATAAGTGTCATTTTAGATACATTTTAATTATTCAAAATAAGTGTCATTCTTGACTTGATATGCATGTTTATAATTTTACTTCCAAAATTAACCTTTAATTTCTCTCACATCTTAATTACACAGATTATACAGATTATATTTTCAAGGCACTTTAACATGTAATTAATAAGGGTATATAAAACATTTCATTAACTTTCTTAATAAGTGTGCATTCCTCTAAAACGACACTTATTATAAATCGGAGGGAGTATATCATACTGAATGTGCTTCAAATTAAACTTAAAATTCTAATGCTATGCATAACAAGACAAAACGCAGGGATCATAATTGCAAGAAGATAAAAAGGGCACCATGAATTATCAGGCTTTCATTGCTTCTATTATCACTGACTTTATTGTACACTACATTGGATCACATACAAGTGGAACATAACAATTGTGGGAACAAAGGGACCTACGAACACCACTATCTTTGTCTGTGCATGTGGGATGTGGCTCCATTTTACTTCTTGCCACAAAACCGCTCAGAAGGAAGATAACCCAAAACTAAAAGGCTTCAACACAACAAACTAGAAAGAGTGCCTATCATTTTCCTCACTAGAGTATAAAATATGAAACATGGGTATAGCTTATTACAAGCAATGGTCTCTCCACTTAAGTATGTAGTGCCAATGAGGTGATATGCTGGCGCTGGATGTGGAGTGTACTGCAATATTAACACCGACATGTTTAAAGTTGAGACTTGCAAAATTGTATAACCAATATGAAGGTTGAGATTTCAAGTCATTCTGATCAACAAGGCAAGTTTGCTAGATTGGGATTAGTCAAAATTGGAATGCATAATACAGGTCTTTTTCTTATTCTTTTGCTGTGGAGAATAAGAACGTCTGTTAGGCGAAGTCTTGCAATAAATATCCATACCAATTAAGATACTCAACTAGAGAGATGAAAAAGATCTTATAATTGTCTTGTGTAATAAGCCCAATCTTAAAAGATTAGCCATCACGAGTAGTAAAATATTCATCATGTAATATCCAAGCTATTAGGTGGTAAGCTGATCCATCTCTATCGATATACATCGGATTCCTTTGTAACAACAAACAGCTATAGCGTGTAATCTGGTCTGGATTGTTTCTGGTGATACTTTCCCAGATTTATGCATGTTGATCTGATATTCGATCAACCATTTACATAAGCAAATAAAATCCGGTAGTGGGTCAATTTTTCTTTCTTTCTTCCACCATGATATGAGCTCTGGTGTGGGGTAAACGACATTCTGAGGAATAAAAAAAGGATGGAATCACTTAACGTCAATGCAAAATAAATAAGCAACTTTCACACTGCTTTTCACAAGTATGAAAATCCATGATCAAGTAGGAAGATGATGCTCTCTCGTATTAGAGATAGAGTTGAATCCTGAAAAAAAAGAAGAAGAGACAATCACGTGGTCATAAGTGCAAACATGAGACTTAGTTCGCAGGATAAACAGGGTCTTGATTTCGAGGTTTGTGTTTCTGGAACTGTTAATATAATCTTGTTTACTAGCGAGCATACTCTAAGAACATCAATAACAATGATGGCCTCCGATCTGTCTGTCCTTGGCAATGCCTCATATGTTAGAAAACGACAATACTCAACTGAGATACCATGAAAGCATAAGAATGTGTTAAGGTGAAAATAGTAGACTGCATATAATGGTTTAGAAAACGACAATACTCAACTGAGATACCATGAAAGCATAAGAACGTGTTAAGGTGAAAATAGTAGACTGCATATAATGGGAACACAACTCAATATAGTTGGTAGAATCCTTGGCAATCTGTCTACCCACCTTATTCAGAATTCAGAGTGTGGAATGTGACATTACATGTGGCATAGCACATGAAGTTTATCGAGAAACTTTGAGATCTACATTCAGACAATTGGGTTCCTTAAACTTCTAGAAATTGGCTGATTATAGATAATTGTCCATTAAAACGGGTAAAAGACACTGGTTACATCAGAGCATAAGTTTATTATAGCTAATCTTGGGAATCTTTTATAGAAAAGGAGTTATGTGTAACCTGAAGGGGGATTGCATAATCAACTCCTGCGATGGGGGTCTACTTGAAAGACAAGTTTTGAAGTACTTCAGTGTTGTGGCATATAAATTGCTGAAAACAACAGTTGATAACAATGTCTAGCCGAAAGGTTAATTGCCTCCATTCTCAAGTTGCATTCCTGTTTTATCATGTTTGTTTGATAAGATTCTTTTGGTGTCAAATTTTATCGAATTTTTTACTTATTTTTTTCGATTAATTAAATGTTAGCATCTCTTCTTCTTTTTTTTCCCGGAATAATGATGTTGACTTTAAAGATGAAAATGTGAAGCCTCAACATGGAAGTCTACTTGAATCACATGGAATGATTTGTTTGTCCAGGCTATTGGCACATGTAGGCACTGTTGTTTCTCTGTTTAAAGCTGCAGCTTTATCATTGAGATAGTAACTATACCAATACATATAGCTAAAGGAAAAAGAGTAGACTAACACTCAACTCTTCTGTGTATGCCAATAACTCCATTTGGTTAACAGTAGGCAGTCTCCTGTCCCGCACTTTTATTGCATCCCTCTTCTTTTAGTTGCTTTAAAGTGTAAAAGTCCAGACGGTAAGTATGATGGTGATACTAAAGAAAATGGAGAACCAACTTCCTGTAAAACTAAAGTCAAACTATGATAGAATTCAAAATGAAGTGGAGACTATTATTTCACAGTCACCTTACCAAAATTTAGGGGAAAGAAAAAGTGGAAAGGACCTAGATTTTCAAGTATATTTCAATCTGAAAGGACCAGAGAGTTTAAAATAATGAACTTTGGGCCACCTCTAGCTGCAGGAATATATTCTGAAAAAAGAAAGGGTTTCAGAGTGGAGTGAATACTCTTTTCCTTCACTGGAAATGAACATTTACTTCCAAGAAATCGTATGGTATAAAATACTAAATTCAAGGAAACAACACACTGATGTAGGCACTAGCTTTGCTATGCATGGTCTTGTCATCATATGGTAGCTTCTTGTTTGCTCGAGGAAATCCACCTATATTTACTGTTGTTTCATTACTACATGAGCATGGCCATTTCTACTCAAGTAGAAATTCAGCTGTTCCATTCATTTGCAAAATGCTTTTACCATTTTCATGAATCTGAAACAAACAGTAGCCATGGGCAGAATCAAGAAATCCAAGTTCCTACAACAGAAAATGCTGGTATTATCCATAGGTATATATGTGACCTTCTACTTTGCAGCAGAATGAGGGGTCTTGGCTATTCGATAGCTAATCAAGTTATCACAATCATGGGATAAAGTCAGTACTTTATAGCTCTGATAGATCCTGCAGAAAGAAATAGGTCCAAAACAAGGGATGAAGAACATGGAAAATATGCTTCTGAAACCCGCATTTCATGCAAAAGCACTGATCCTAAACTGCTACATCAAACTGTAGTTCCCAAGGTTTAAGTATATGTAATCTCTTTACATTTTCCATGTATCTTAAGAAGGACTATGAAATCGAGAAATCTCAATAAGGAAAAAAATATGAAATATCATAATCGATTTATTCAGTGGAAAGCAACAAAAAAATTGGTGCTTAAGGGAGAGCCTTGCACATATTTACTTAGTAGGACCTCAGGTGCTATTCAATGGACAAAAGCAAATATCAGCAGCTCTCTGTCTAAGCATTTAAGCACCCTATAAACAAAACCAGTAATCCTTCTGCCCTAGCAATATAATCTTGAATCATCCAAAATTTGATCCCATAAATGGTATTTGACATTTGACATGCCAATTCATATAATATGTTTCCATTGTTTTCTCTTTTTAGTGCATTAATACAACTTACATGTTTCCAGTCACCACTCCCATGTGCTTATAATCCAAATACTAAAGATATTAACCAAGGTGATCGATAATGCCATACTCTTTAGCACTTCTTTTTGTTGGCTTAACGAGCTTGTGCTTTAGGAACAGAATTAATGGAGTCGGTGAGTTTTCGACGCCACATGCAAATTTCTCCTCCAAAGTATTCTCAAGGAAAGAAGCCACTTAATACAAGTTTCTAAAGGAAGCCACTTATAAATGATAGGGTACTAATTGCGAAAAACTCGACAAATTCTATACTAGATTTAATTATGTGCACTTCATTTCTTTTTTCAGTGCATCAAAAAAAAAAAAAAAAAAAGATGCACCTCTTACTTACTTCCTGCAAATTTTACGAAAGAAAAATGTACTCATGGATACTAACATTTTAAGTGCATCTTACGTGATTAAATACTATATCCTAGTTGTTTTTGGTACAATGGAGATAAATAGACGTAAAATTACTGTAGATAAGGAAAGTGTTAAGAATTAAATATACAATAAGAGTTCAATGGTAATAATAAAAATTATTTTTTAAAAAATTCTTAGTTGATTAACATAAAAAATTTGAAGGAAAATAGTATAATAATTAACATTAATATACTAATTAATTAAAACTAATGATTTGTGTTTCATTGGAAATATTATCAATTCTGAAGTAAGAAATAAGATGGTCATCACATTTGCATTATCTTGTTAATAGCTACATCTGTATGATTTTACATAGATATATAAAAGAATGTAAGATATGATTTTCTGGTGTATATATACAATAATTTTGATTTGAAAAAATAAGCCAGAAAAATGCAATAGTAAAAATAAATTAAAGAAAAATACAACTTCGTATTTAAAACCCTTCTCTAATTATAATAGTTTTTCAACAAATTATACTTTATTTTAATAAAAAAATAAAAGAATAAATTTGAGAATTTTTCTATTATATTAAAAATTAAAATTAAAGTTATAAATGTTGCATTAGAATTTGTATCAATTTTTAATTTTGAGATATAATTTTTTTTCCTTCTTTATAAACTCCTTTCATTTCAGGCTACTCTTGATTTGCTAGATTAGCAACTTGTTTTCTTGATCCTATATATGTTTGTCCATCTTAATTATATTTGTCTTTTGCCCTCTACCTTCTAACCCAACTTTTTTTCTTGCTTTGTATTCTTAGGTGCAAGTTTACCATTTTAAGTAACTATCACAATTTTTATTTTCCCAGTACAGTTGTTTCCTTACATTTTCATGAATGGTTTCAACTTTGTTTATTTCTCCTTCATAAGTTGATCCACTTTCACCTCCTCCTCTCTCCTCACTTATCTCCTTTTCTCCGGTCATTAAATAACCCTCTAATCTTCCCTTTCAATCTTCTTTCCGCCAACTCTAAAAACCACTCCCTCTGATCAACAGATACCCTTTTTTTTTCCATATTCTAGTTGACATTAGTCACCTGGTCCTCAATTGGAAGTAGCGAGAATTGCTTGGCATTGGGTGGTAGGAGACTCTTCCCTTGAGTAGAAATAAGTTATATATATCCCTCCTCCAACTACAAAGAAAGGAAGTGTGGTAGCTCCCTCACTAGGAATACTTAAAGTTGAGCCTTAAAATGTCCAATGCTTTGATTAGTTTTCACAAACAAAAGATCAATGTTTCCTTTAATGTTTCAATGGGTAACAATGAACTAGAAAAAAAAAGAGATCTAGAGGATATTCTGATTAGTAAAGAAGGATGCTTTATCTTTAAGTTCAACTCATCATAAGGAGTAATCAAAATTCTGGAGATAAGGCCTTGACACATCAATAATAGACCTAACTTTCTCCAAAAAATGGAGACTAGGCTTAGATATAAAGAAGATAACCTGGGAGTATGTACCCATTTAAGTGAATTTCTATAATATCCTATTAGAATATTGGTCCATAATGAAATTAAGCTACTTTGACAAATTTATTAGGAGGCCTTTGTGCCGAGATGAAACCGTAGTAGGCATGAAACGTGTTTAATATATAAGTTTATACAAAGAGGTTAAATTAGAGTAAGAACTCCACAATGTTATCATAATTATGAAACTTCGTGCAAATGATGAGTTGAGAAAGGCAAGCGTGGTGGTAAAATACCAACTGAAACCAACTTTAGAGGAGTAAAATAAATAATGGAACCTTACAATTTGAATCTTTCAAAAAGGGGAATATAAGGAGCTTATAAACATAAGAGAAAAGGAATAAGTAGGAGCTACTGAACCAACTACACCATCAGAATTAATTCCTACAATAATTTATGGAAATGTCACTGCAAAAACTCACCCAACAGACACCACTCCTCCTATATATAATATTGATATTCCTAGCATCCCAAAGAGCAATTCAATGAAGTGTAGTTTTAGCTTAAGGCAAACTAGTTTGACATAACTAAGAAACTTAAGAGGAAGAGCATATCCAATTTCAAACTTAATCCAAAAGGATCCTAATCTAAAATATGTAGCCAAAACTCCCTTAAAGGGAAGGCTAATAAGGAAATTATATAAAGGAATCTACATAATGACATAGAGATGGAGATTAAAAGCACTAAATCTTACACAAATGACTAATTGTAAAGTGAAATGGAGTTCACTCAAAACATAAGAAGAAGATCAGGAAGAAAAAGCAAAATGCATGTTTTTAGCAATCAAATATGGCCCCTCTTAATTCCAATCATTACATGTAATGTAAAAGGGATAAATAGACCTAAAAAGTTAAAGGTACTTTATGACTACTTGAATAATAGGAAACCTTATATTATTAGTTTATTAGAAACCAAACTGAAGTTAGATCATTGTAATAAAAGGCTATAGTTTTCGAAACAAGGTTGGTCTTTTATCACTAACCACATTCACAATTACTATGGTCACATTATAGTTACATATGACATATCCAAAGTCAAAGTAACATAAATAGCTTCCTCTAACAAACACTTAATTGTTAAGGTGCAACTTCTATCTGATCTTAGAGATATCTTCATCATTTTTGCTTATGCAACTAATATGGAGTTTTAGAGAATATCCTTTTGGAATAAGCTACTCTAAGAAAGAAGTGGTATATCCTTAGATTTTATTAGGGGACTTCAACACGACCCTTTATCCCTCATAATCAGAAGTAGAAAGGCATAATTCTAGGTGCCATAGTGAGTAATTAGAAAGTGTATCAACAACCTTAGTCTAATTGACCTAATCCAAAAAGAAATCAAAATGGAAAATGGTTGATAAGGAATAAATTGGACTGAGCTCTATTAAAATAAGCTTGGCAATACATTTATCATCTAAGCAAGGTTACTTTCTCCATTTGCCTAACTTTTGTTCACTCTCTAATTGAGATTAATCACCTATAAGAAAGAACCTGGAAGAATACTCCATTTAGGTTCAATAATCTCCTATTAAATGTTGTAAGGTTTAAAGATGCAATTAAAAGAGGACTAGAGAATACCATACAAAGCTTAAAAGCTTTCAAATATGTGGGAAACGCAAAGAAATAGAAGTTGACTTTAAATCTCTTAATCATAGCAGAAATGACAACACAAATATAGGTATCTAGAAGACTAGAAAATCTATTATTCAACTTCAAAATGATATCTCTATTGATCTTACAAATGAAATTAAAAAAGCTTAAGAAAAATATGCACTCAATTCTTATATCCATACACTCCATATCCACTACTCACTACTTAAGCAAAAGTCCAAAATGTAGTTGCTAGAGGAGGTGGATTTAAACACCAAGTATTTCCATAATCCACTCACTTTGAAAGTAGGAAGAATTACCAAATAGGTATATGATTATTTCAAAAAGTCCTTAGGGGAGTCCTCTAACTCCTATTCTTTTATGCACATTTTCAAGTCTTTCATAAATCATACAATTTAGGATCAAGCAGAGGCTCTCACAAAACCATTCAACTTTGAAGATGTTGAAAGTGTCATATTTATCAACCCTAATAAAGCACCAAGACCAAATGGATTTAATGGTTTATTCTTCCATAAAACCTGGCACTTAATGAAAGATCAAGTGAAAAAACATGATTTGGAGTCCTTCATCAATAAGACAATGTTGAAGGAGTTAAACAAAACTTACATCATTATGGTGCCTAAAACTCGAGACTTAAATGAGCTAGGTGATTACAGAACTATATCTTAAAACAAGAATATTATGCTTTTATTATGCTTTTATTTTTTAAATAATTCTTTTATTGAATTTCTATACCCTCATATATATAATAATCTAGCAATCATAAAATTGAAAATATCTTAATTAAATCCCTGGGAGTCTGCATAATAAAAGAATGATAACTAATAGAACTAATAACAGAAAGTTTGACTTCTAAATATTTAAAATCAAATAATGAAAATCTCCTACACTCCTCCTCAAGCTTAAGAATATATATTTCTCATTCCAAGCTTACAAAGAAGATCTTTATATCTTACCTAAGTAACCTCTTATTCAAGATGTTTGCTTCTTACTTATGAGTAAAAATGTAGTATAGATCAATACCTACTTCTTCAATTTCAATCTTCATAAAATTTTAATCAATTATGACATGTTTCATATGATCATATTGGACTAGATTATTCACTATACTGATAGATAACTTACTATCACTATAATTTAAGAGAACTTATTGTGAGTTATAGGTCTTACATTAATCTTTCCAACCAAATTACTTCACAAACTCTTTATGCAATATCCCTACATGCTACCTCAACATTATTTTGTACATAACTTTATGCTTTTTACTCCTCTATGTAACTAAATTACCCCATAACTTAGTACTATACCGACAATTGACTTATAATCTTCACTTCTAGCCTAGTAAACATCAAGATACCTTTCAAATCCTCTATTTTCTATTTTCAAAGGCATTAGTCCCTTCTCCATTATCTCCTTGAGAAACCTCTAGATATGATTTACATATTGCAAGTATTTTTTAAAAGGTGAGTGCATGAATTTCCTTACTGCACTTATGGTATAAGCAATGTCTAGTTCTATAAAGTATAAGTAAATTAACTTCCAAATTAAGCACTTGATAAGTAAATTAACTTCCCAATTAAGCGTATGTTATCTATTGACATCCACTAGAGCGTCCTTACTTGAGTATTTACGCTTCCATGTCTTCACTTTAAGTTTGCAAACTAATTTTCATGTTTCCTTTAGCAAGTCAAGAGTGAATTTTCTTTAAGAAATGAAAATACCTTGTTTACTCCTAGTAACTTCCATTTTGAGAAAGAACTTTAATAGTCTTTGTTGGACCCCGAACTTTTCTTGAAATTTTGAAGTGTAAATTGACATTAAATGAGAAATTTGTGGTGAATTATTCTTGTGCAAAGAAAGAGACAAATTTAAGAATGTGAATTGTTATATGAGATTAAGATAGGTGAAGTATGCTTTTGTTATTGATGTTTATGATTAATTATGACCTAAAAGGGTGTTTTGAGTTTAAATGAAATTGATGGTGAATAAATTGCTTTCAATGGAGTTGAAAAGAAAGAAATAAATAGTGAAAGTGTGAGAATTTGGAGAATTAAGAAAGTTTGACTTTTGGGATGAATAGTAGTAGAGTTGACTTTTTGAGCTGAAATCTTTGTGAATTGTTCTGGCTTGATTTAGGCAGAATTTGATAAAATGATCTTCATGAAACCTGAAGCTTCTGTTGAGAGCTTTCTATCTCCATGAAGTATGACAGTTTTCGATATCGGGATTGAAAGTTATGATCTTCCGAAGATAAGGTTATTTTTCTTTGTTTTTGAAAAATGCTATTAAGGGTAAGTTTGTGTATACTGTGTTTTGAGTCAAATTATGTACTGATGTGGTTTGAATTTGAGCAAGTAGCCTTATGGAAAGTTGTAAAGGAATTTTATAGCTTTACAATGATGTATAATATGTTATTTTTAATTGTGGAAATTGGAAGATGTGAAATTTTGGAAGTTTGGATATTGTTTAGGTGATTTTTTTTACAGGGCAGAAACTTTGATTGAAAAATTGACTTAGCTAGAGGTTGAAATTGCTTTGAAGTTCTCATTAAAGTTTTAGATTATGTTTTGATCTTTACATTGATATAAAGCATGAAATTTTTGGACAATAGAATAGGAAGTTATGATTTTTGGAAGTTGTGTTGCTGTTTTAGGATGGCATTTTTGGGCAGTAACTTTGTGTGGACTTTTTGACCCCTTTCGAGGCCGAATTTGTTTTTATGTTCTTCATGAGAATTGTAGAGCTTGTTTTTATCTTTCCAATGATACCAAATTTGAAATTTTTAGAGTTTTGAGTGAAAAGTTATCAATTTTTCAAGTTCAGTGGTTTTGTTCAGAAAAAGAAAAAAAGAAAAGAAAAATCGGAACCAGATGGCTCACACATCAGGATCGCGATTGCGACCGACTCTTTGCCACGTACGGCTCGCGATCACGAACAGTCGCTATCGCGACCTGCTCGCAATCGGCTTGCGTGCGGCTCATGACCGCGAGCAGTTGCGTATGAGACTCGGCTCGCCGGCTCAGCTGACCCTCTCTCACTATTTTGCTTATAACGTTTTCGTCCGACTTCCGATTGATCCGATTTTTGAAGCGTTGGATTCCTAAGACATCCCTCTATCTCTCCATACCAATTTATGATTTTTGAGATTTATTTGAAAAAGATTGATTGAATCAAAGTGAGAGGATCAATTATAAGAGTATAAGTTGGATAATTTTCTAAACATGGTTCAGTATTTTGATAAATTCTTGATGTGTAGAGATCCAATTGAACTGATTCTTGTTGCAAAATAAAATAGAGA
>JANZXV010000001.1:4566225-4581752 GCA_027576455.1 Erythroxylum roigii | reverse complement strand
TGAGAATTATTGAAGTGCTATGGGTATGAATGTGTTTGATTGTGTTTGGATTCCGGACAGGAGGTCCGATGAATTGTGTTGATGGATTGGAAATATTGAAGTGCTTTTGTTTATGGTTCAAATTGGTGATATAGACATGTGTGCGTCTTGATGGCAAAAGAAAAAATAAGTTTTTGTTTAAATGGATGGTTATGATTCGCATATGAGGGACAAAATGAATTGAGGTTATGGAATTGATGAATTCAAAAAGGGGAAATTGTTTTTGCTTGATTAAAGAATGAAAAAAAATTATACCAATATAGATTAGTTTAGACCGAGTGTGTCGTATGGTTTCCAACGCGGTGTTTTTCTAAGGTACTCATTTCGGATGTCGGAATTTTGTGAATCCGTTTCTTTCGCTTCCGCTTTTTGATTTCGATTTGTGTTTCGCATTTGTTTTGGCCCACTTTCGGGTTTAGGATCCGTTCTTTTGTTTTGCTTTTAGTTTCCGTTCTTCATTTTTTTCGGTTGGGGTCCGGTTCCAAAATCGGGTCCCAACAGTCCTAACTCTTTAACTTCTAACTCTTCCTTCAATTTGCCTTAGAGCTTCATGATTTCCACTTCATCATGTCCTATCAGTATTATATCATCTACATATACTATGAGGATAGTTCTCTTAACTACTCCTATTTTAATGAAAACGATATAATTAGCTTTCCCTTGATGATATCCTAATAGAGTTACAATTAAGCTTAATTTAATATACCATGCTACAATGATTACTACAAGACATATAGGGACTTTTTCAACTTCCATACTTTAACTTTCTCTTCTCATGTTTCAAATCTAGGTGGAACCTTCATATACACCTTCTCCTTAATATTGCCATGTAGAAATGCATTCCTAATTTTAAGTTGGTATAGTTTTCAATCAAAGTTGTCTATAATAGATAGAAGGAAATGTATGAAATTGAGCTTCGCCATTAGAGAAAAAGTATTATCATAGTCAATTCTATATGTTTGTGTGTGTCATTATGCCAATAATCGAGCTTTATATCTTTTTCTCTTCTTCACTAGCTTTATACTTTACAATGAAGACATATCTACTGCTAACTAACTTCTTTCCTTACAGTAAGTTAACCATTTCCTAAGTTTTGTTTTTTGTAAAGCTGTCATCTCCTCCTCCATAGCTCCTTTCCATCTTAGATCGATTAATGCTTCATCGATGTTTTTTGGAATCTCAACATCATCATTGTGAAATCCTTAAACTTAGAAGATAAATGTTACTAGTTATGTAATTAGAAACTAGAAATTTGGTACAATTTCCTACCCTTTTTTTAATTGAAATGGGTAAATCCAGGTCATTGATCCTATCATGACTAGATTCTAAGTTAAACAGTTGACCTTGCTGAGGAGCTTTTGGCATCCTACATGCATAAGCCTACAAAGGTCTCTTAGTGACTTGGACCAAAGGGTGAATTATATTCTAATAGTGGTGTTAATTGTTCAGAGGTTGGAATAACAGAGTTATGAGATATGTGTTCTGAAATAAGAGGATTTTGAAAGATATCTTGACTTATTATAAGAGATATTATTAGATCCCAATGAATTTTCTCTTTTAAGTCACCCTATTGGAAAGTGTTGTTAAGGTAATAAGGTTGTTTATTAAAAGAAACATGTCATAAAGAATTTTTATAAGATTAAAGATTAGCACTTGTATCCCTTTTTTATTAGAGAATAACCTACAACACACTTAAAAGCTTAAGGATCAAATTTACTTCAAGAAGGTTGCTTGTTATGAACAAACACTATATAACTAAACACCTTTGGGGATAAAGAATTAAATAAGTTAATGTTTGGAAAGGAACTATGAAGGGTAATTTTTTTAAGGGTAAATGGTTCATTAAGTAATTTATTATAAAGGTAGTTTCGCCTAACATGAATTAGGAACAAAAGTTGCAAACAATATTGATCTAGCAACTTCCATTAAGTGACAGTTTTTTCTCTGAGCTACCCCATTTCATTTGGGTGTATCCACACAAAAACTTTGGCAATGTATCCCAACTTCTTCCAAATACTAATTAAACTTATTTGAGAAATGCTCCCCTCCGTTATTAGTTTTAAGTATTTTAATATTTGACTAAAACACATTTAGACAAATTTATGAAAATTTTTAAACTAATAATGTGCCTCAAATTTGTCTTTTATCAAGTAAATCCAGCAAACCCTTGTATGATCATCTATGAAAGTGATAAGCCACTGAGTTGTAGTTAAGTTAATTCTCATAGAAGGAACTTAGATATCACTATAAATTAATTGAAAAGGTTTTGAGGGTGAGTAGATATGAAGTGGCTATGGAACTCTAGACTATTTGGGAAGAATATAATGTTTACTTAGATGTCCTAAATGTTGATGCCGTAATATATTCTTAAATTTTGAGATAATAGCCAAATCTTCTCAACAATACCAGTCATCTTTCCCAAAATATGGTCTTAAAATTCACAATAGATAGGAAAAATGGATACTACACAATTCATGTCCTCTGTTAACTTACTAAGATAATAGATTATAAATTAAGTTAGGCACATATAAAACAAAGTTCAAAGTTAGACTAGACAAGAAAACTATCCCACTTCCTATGGGAGGCGACATCTTCCCATCAGCTTAACCTTATCTTTCCACTTATAATATGTATTAAACATATCAATTGGCCTAGTCATATAGTATAAAGCTCTAATATCCATAATCCAATAGTTTATTAGACAAGTTTTACCTATTTATGCATGGTTGTAGTTGGGTTTTGTGAGTTTTGACTCTTACACCCAAATGTATACTTGTATTAATTGAGTAGTTGCTAGAGTTTCTCCATTTTTTTTAATGAAAAACTAACTCTAGCAACACTTTCCTAAATTGGATTCACTAAGCTAATTCTTGCAGCACTTCTTGAGTTGGATTCCACTAAGTTGACTTTAGTAGCACTTTTTGAGTTGGATTTCCACCAAGTTTGCTACTTTAGTACGAACTGATGGACCAAGTTAATTCTTTGGGTTCTAATCAACATGTTTTTTGCACAAATCCAAGCATATGTCATGAGAGAGGTAAGGCTTATTACAATAATGACACAAGCTTTCTCCTTAGACTGAGAGCCATGATCACAATCTTGTTTCTTTGTTATAAAGATCAATCCTTGTGATTCTATAGGAGGAATTCCATCTGATTTGGTTGAGTTCATCATCACTCTCTCCCCATTTTCTTCTCTTCTTACTTTTGTAAACGATTAACGAAGGATAAGAAAGGGTTTCATCCCTAATAGTCACCCACGAACTTCATCAAGGTTAGGATTCAAACCTTTAAAAAAATTTAAGGTACGCTCTTCTTTAAGCATTTTATTATATTATGCAACATTATTAGGGGACTCCCATCCAATCTTATAAAAAAAATTGACATGTATTGTTCAAGTTTGAATATCTTTCTTGACCTGCATCCTAAATTTCCTTTGTTGTCTTGTAGAATAGATACGTTTGTCTAATGTTTAGCTCAATATAATTAATTAGTCAAGTCATTACAATTGAATTCTCTACTTCCTGAATGTTGTAAGTTAGGATGTATTTGGTGGGGTTGTTATTGCCCCATTGAGATACCAAGCTTTTCCTCTTCTAAGAATTATAGATTGATAACACTCACTAAAGTTATATATATTGAGTATATGTTAAGTGACTTATAGAGAATTAATATCAATTGTAGTGATGATTGAAGAATATCATCTCACAATGCTTAAAGACACTTGTTCTACTATTGTCAAAAATCCTTCTATGATTAACGTCTTCTATTCTACTCACATGTTTATGAAAACAAAAAGAATGGAGTTTATCATAACTAGATCTGCACTGATACAATGAAATAAGAATATTTTGATTTTAATTCTTGAACAATTCTTTCATTGAATTTATGTATCCTTATATATACAAAATTTTAGTAATATTAAAATGGAAAGTATCTTAATAAAATCCCTTATAATCGGCATGATAAAAAAATAACAACTAATAGAACTAGTAAAAGAAAGTTTGACTTCTAAATATTTACACTCAAATAATGAGAATCTCCTACATATCATACTATAATTTGGTTTACAAATTCATTTCTAATATGCTAGCCAACAAGTTAAAAGAAGTTTTAAGCTCAATAATCAATCCTTGTTAAGGAGATTTTATAAAGGGAAGGAATATTAAGACAATATCCTTCTATCTCAAGAGTTCTTTAAGAACTATCACAAGAAAAATAGACTAAAAAGTTGTGCCTAAATATTGATTTTCAATAAGCTTTTGATTCTATCAATTGGAGCTTCATCTAACACACATTAGAGGCTTTTTTATTTCTATAGAAGTTCAGAAGAAGGATTCAACAATGCACTAAGACAATCTCCTTTATTATTCTTTGCAATAGAGAACATACAAAACCTTTCAAATGGGTTAAAGGACTTAGACAAGTAGACCCTTTTTTCATATCTTTTCACTTTATATGTAAAAGTCCTATACAGGTTGATGTTTCACAATATAAAAAAGGAAAGTAGAGAAGGAAAGCAAATTCATTTTCCATCACAAATACAAAGAGTTCAAGTTTGAGCTTCTTCTTTGCTTTTAATTTGCAAAGATAAACCTGAAGATTATACAAAAAGAAATCTATTATGATCCTCATATATTGCATCTGAAACCATTGGAAGCTATAAGGCTAGAAGAATACATTACTTTAGTGGATGATCATACTCCATCTTAAGGCAAAACGTTAAAGTTAATTAGCTTTTGATTGGGAGATGCGAATACCAATTTCTTCCATAATCATATTCTGGCTAGAAGGACCAAGAATAATATTAGCTCACTAAAGGATAAGGAAAAGAACATTTGCACTAACAATAAGAGAATAGGAATGATAGCATTCAGTTATCATCAGAGACTCTTGGGAGAAAAGGATGAAAAAGTTGCAATAAGCATAAATCTAGAATAGTATGTAAGGAAGACAATCTCTTAAGATTTTAAAGACGATTTGATTAAACTTTTTACAACTGATGAAATCAAGGCAACTCTATTTAACCATAATCCCAACAAAGCTCTTAGATCAAATGGATTTATTACCCATTTCTTTAAGAATACTTGGAATATTATAGGCAAGCTTGTAGTTAAAGTAGCTCAAGAATTCTTCTCAAGTAGAAAGATGCCCAAAGAGTTGAACAAAACATTTTTGTGTCTGATGCCTAAATGTCTTAACCCCTCCTCTATGAATGATTTTCATCCTATATTATATTGTAACACAATCTACAAGCTAGTTTCCAAGATCTTGGCTAGAAGGCTAAGGAGCTCTCTTAAGAAAATCATTAATTTAACTCAAGGTGTCTTTATCTCAAGTAGATCCATCTCAGATAACATACTATTGGTGAAAGAACTCCTTAGGGATTATGATTCTAGACCAAGTAGAAGTTGTGGTATGAAGACATATTTCTCTAAGGATTTTAACTCTCTAATCTAAAACTACGTTCACTAATTCCTATATGCTTTTGGCTTTCCTCATAAATTCATACAATGGATATGTGTCTTTAAATCCACCTCTTACAACTTGATTATTAGCGGTACTCCGGTTGACCTATTCAAGGGAGCAAAAGGGATTACACAAGGGGATCTTATATCCCCTTATTTATTTACCTTAGCTATTGAAGTTTTATCATGTATATTGTCATATAAAATACACAGTAATCCTAGCTTTGTGTTTCGTACCAAGTGCAAGTAGAAGATGATCACTGAGCTTGCCTTTGCAGATAACCTTATTATATTTTATGGGGAAAACCCTTCTTCTTTAGGACTAATGAAGAACACTCCTACTTAATTCTCTATATATTCAAGGCTGGGGGTAAACACACAAAAGAGCAATATATATATATATATGTCTCTCCAAAGATGTCTAAGACCCTTAAAGATTGATTTCTATTTTGGGGTTGAGCTCACATTAGTTACCATTCAAGTATCTATCTATATATATATATATATCCAAAGATGTCTAAGACCCTTAAAGATTGATTTCTATTTTAGGGTTGAGCTCACATTAGTTACCATTCAAGTATCTAGGCATTCCTATTACTCTAGAAAACCCAAGTTTGATGATTGTGTTCCTTTATTGAAAAATTTTAAAAGAGAATTAATTCATGGAAAAACATATACCTTTTTTAATATCAGAAGATTACAAATCATTTCCCTAGTACTAAGAAGTTTGCATACTTATTGGGGATCACACCTTTTCTTGCCTAAAAGGCTAAATAAGGAGATTGAAAAATGTATCAAAACTTTCTACGGACAAGCAAAGCAAAAACTCTAAAGAGTTAAAATCAAATGAGAGGAATTATGTTTATTAAATAGGACTTATGTCAATTTAGACAATACAAAAAGTTTTTTTAAATAAAATATTATAGAGATTGATCATGGATAAAGAGGCCTTATGGTCTAAATAGGCTAATGATTATTGTATTGAGGACTTTAGTCTACGGTAGCTTAAGATAGAAAGGAAGCATACCTGGAGCTTTGTCCAAATGTTAAGAAAAAGAGAATGGTTTATCCACTAATTAAAGTCCTAATAGAGGATGGAAGCAAAACCAACTTTTGGCATTATAGTTGGACTTATCAAAGTCCACTGAATGAATTGCAAGCCTTGAATCACTTAAAATCAAGAATTAACCTAAATTCTATTGTGAATAAAGTGATTTGAGGGAGTAGCTTGAACTGTGGATTTAAAGGGGCTAATGTAATGGTAAGCTATCTACCAAATTATCGTCCTAATGCATTGGTAGAGGATATAATATAGTTACTTGATCCATTTAAATATTTCACTAATGAATCCTATTTTCAATTATTCAGTCCTTAAGCTCCTAAAGTGCAATGGTATGAAATCATCTGAAAGTAAACCCTGATTCCTAAAGCCTCTTTTTTTGTTCAGTTGGTTAGCAGCCGAGCATAGGCTGAGAACCAAGGATAGACGATTTAGGGGGTTTAAAGATCAATTGCGTGTTTTATACCAAATTGTACCAGAAACTATACCTCACCTCTTCTTCCAATGTCAATATTCTAATTCTATATAGTCTATCATTCAGCAATTATTGAACTATTAATGTAGAGAAACACATTGGAATGAAATATTAAGGTGGGCTAATAAGATGTCTCGGAGGATGGGAGGGGATGTGCATTTATTAATGACTACATTCAATTGCACTGTCTATGTAATATGAAGGGACATAAATCATAGAACATTTAAAAGGATTGCATTAGAGAAATAAGTGGTAGCTTTTAACACTAGATGTTGGATAAAGGAGATATTACATGCTTATGGTTCTTTCCAAAATGCTAGAAGCTCCATGAGAACAAGATGGAGCTTGTAAGGTGATGATAGGAACAAATTATCCCTTGAAGAGGCATGAAGATAAAGGACTCTCTATAAACCCTTATTTGATTAGTTGATTGGGGACTCAATTTGAGTATTAGTATGCATGCATGCAATAATAAAGGTTAAGAATTGAATCAAAACTTATAGTTTCATGGAGATAGAAGAACAACCTAAAGATGAACTCTTAAGTTATCTATTGAGTTGAGTAAATGAGGATAGGAGGTTCATAATGGAAAGTGTCTTCCTTGCGTGATTTCACAAGCGAAACAAACTTATGAAAGAGTTTCAAATTTATTAGATAAGAATGAAAGCTTACAAGAAGAAAATAATGTTGATGATCACTGGGCTTTAATCTCAATTAGCCCCTTTGAAATTTTAGCAATGAACATTTATGAAGATGTTATGTTTGGAAACTTTATTTCATAATGGGAGCACTTCCTTGATCTTCAAAAATCAAAGGCAACACGTGAAAGTACTAATGGTTAGAGGTATACATGCGTGAAAGTTAAATGCCTTGTAGACAGATTAAATATTGGTTAATTAAACCCATATATTGGTTGTTTTTTATACTCAACAAGTCTCTATTAATGGCATTTTTTTATTTAGTTTTCAAAAAAAGAGCAACTGTTGTAATCCAACTATTATAATATTAGCATAGTATCAATAACTTCTTTTAATAAGTACTGTTGTGGCCTATATATCTTGGAACTCATGCAAGAAGTTAGCCATTTCAATAGCCATTTCCTCTTGAAATTTTAATACATTTTAATTTCTAAAAAACTTATACCTATTTTGGTATTGGTATAATATAGTACCAGTACTCGTCAGTACTAAATACTATTTTAGATTTTTTTAAAATTATAAATGGTTTTAAATATTTATATAATTAAAATTTAGATGCCTATGATGATTATAATTAAAAATATATCAAATTTTAATTTACTACCTTTATTTATGAAAATTTACGTAAAATATTTATTTTAGATGTAATAACTATTTTTGAAAAATATTTAATCATAAAAATATTTTTTAATTAACCCTTTAATTCTTTAATTTATAAAGTTAAATTTAAATTTTTTGGTGTTTTGATGTAATAACTATACAACCAGTACAATATAAAATTTTATGATATACTCGATATGGTAAATGATAATTTTGTGTTATTTCTCAACTATGGTATGAAATTTAGAAATTTAAAAGATAATTGAAATATAAAAGAAGGGTGAGTGAATTATTTATATAGAGATATGGAATAAAAGATAAGATTATAAGAATTTTAACAAAATAACTTATTCATTAATTAAGATTGGAAACAAAATAATAACAACGTCGTAATTATTAGACATGAAGAAGACAAACGTACAGATTATGAAAATTAAATACCTTTCACAGCATATGACCTTGCAAATTTTGATAAAATTCTTGAAACCAAATATATTACAAGAATATGGTTTTATTCTTATTCCAAACGATGACATAAAATAATGAAGAAACTCGAGTTTATGTAGAAGTAAAATTACCGGGAAAAGTAACTCAATGACTAAAATAGCAAAGAGTAAATTTTAAACATTTTGCTCTAGTAATTTATATATCTTGAATGTGTTTTAGATCTACGAATGAATTTGTTTTCATATAAAATTTTATAACGTTGAATAAAATATTATATACATTCTAAGTTTTATTTTATAACACTAATATTATAATTTATAAAAAAAATATACATATATTTCAAATAACGATAATGTGAGAAATTTTCATATTTTTGGTAGTTTTAATACCCATAAATGGTCCAACGTTATGTTATTAATAATGCCATATTTTTATGGTAACAGTCAATGTTCTTAATGGAAGCATATTGATATATGTTTTTTCTTGCAGACTTTTGGGGTCCTTGAGCTCCTTTTCTCTTATAAAAAGATACACCATCGATTTTGGAACTGAGAGCTTAGAAGAATTCCAAAAACTCAGACTTTTTAAGCAAAAACATCAATGGTAGGAGGTATTTCGATTTCTTCCACATTCAGTTTGTTATTCTAATGTATATTACTATTGACTATATGTTGAATTGGCTTATATTTAGTATCAGATCACAATAACCTCTGCCTTGTTTTAGTTTTTTGAGAATTTCAAGTTTTGGAAAAAAAATTCAAAATTTTATTTTAGAGTTGTTTTTGGAAGTTTTTCTTTCAATTAAAGGTAGAAATCTTCAATTGAATATTTTAGAAGTGTTTCTACATTTAAAAAAATCAATTTTTGTAATGTTTTATGATATAGTTTTGTTTGGTATCTAACAGGTCATGAATTAGATCATTAGGACCCGGCTAGAGGTTGAAGAAGTTCCTTTCACCAATCGACTTCATTTTGTTTGTTTATTTAAATCAAATTATGATGCAGTGCTTGAGGTTCAAACTTGTTCCCATGTAGGCGCGTAGTGAGCCTCTTCCAACTGAACTAAAGTTTATACTTTTATATATTATGTGTAGAAATTATATTTGTAGGAATGTTCATCATGAATCAGATTAAGACATAATTATTATGTCTATAGTTTGCATTGTGAATAGAATATTGGACAAAATGTTTTAGTGATTAATTATTAGGACTTAGCTACAACAACCCTAATTATATAAAATTATATATTTTTGTACTTAATAACATAAAGAGTTGAGACATTTAATTGTAGTTAATTATTTTAGTATAATAATTTTTATCCCACAGGAATTTTAATTCTATTGGAATGATTAATTAGGATGAAATATCAAATTGTATTTTCTAATTTTTTGACATGTATTAGAAATTGGAATATAATTTGATAGTTTTATGATAAAATTTAACATAAATCTATCCAAACTAAAAATTTAGCCCATAGGCAATTTACATGTCATTTGATTTATGTCTTTTTAAGATATGTTTACATTGGTACAAGATATATATGGTTTGTATGCCTTAATTTATTGATGAGTAGCATCTATGTTTAAATTATGCAACTATTCAAACTGTTAGTTTCTCTTATATAAATTGTGAAATTCTCGAATTGATGATTGAAAACTATAAGATTTGAAACGAGAGAATTCTTCTTCATTCGGGGTGGATGGGCATTGATTATGTTATTTAAAAGGATAAACCACTTAAGGTAACTGATGCCAGTACTGTAGCTGACATTGCTCTTTATGAATGCTAGGAGCGATCTAATTGCCTAAGTTTGATGCTCATAAAAGCAAAAAATTTACTAGCATTTGTAGTTTTGTAGAACAACATGATAATGTCCGTGCTCTAATGAAGGCTATTGATGAGCAATTCGAAACTTCAGACAAATCACTTGCAAACACCCTGATTATAAGTTTTCATCTACAAGACTGACTTGTGTCCGAGGTATGAGTGACAACATTATGAAGATGAGGGACATTGCAGTTTAGTTAAATAAACTCGACGTTGAGATGTCTAATTCTTTTCTCGTGCATTACATTTTGCACCCTTCCACCACCATATGGACGTTTTAAAATCTCTTATAATACACATAAAAATAAGTGGTCAATAAAAGAATTAATGACTAGTGTTCCAGAGGAAGGAAGATTGTAGATGGAATAGGGAGAGAGATCACATAATGCACATCTAGTTTTTTAAGGAAAGAAGAAAAATCAAGCCAAATCAAGGGGAAAAGGTCAAATACATGCCCAAGCTGAAAATAAGAAGGAATCCAAGTGTTTTTTTTTTGTGTAAAAAAAAGACACATAATGAAGAACTGTGTCAAACATAAGGAATAGCTTGAAAATAAAGGTTATTTAGCCTCACTAGTTTGATTTGAATTTAACATAGCTGAAGTTTGTCATGACACATGGTGGACTAACTCTAGTTGTACAATCTATATACAAATGAGTTACAGGATTTGCAAAAACCAAGAAGATAGTGGGACGTGAGCAGTATATCTTTTCCAAAAATAAGAAGCACTCAATTATGGAGGCTACTGGGGATTGCAACTTAATTTATGTAATGGTTTTATTTTAAAATTAGAAAATACATTTTATATTCTCAATTTCTCTAGGAAATTGATTTTAGTTTAAAGACTTATACCTTTTGGATATTCCTTTCATTATTCATATGAACCTTTAAAGTTAAATTATAAATTTGAATTTTTTGGGAATGATACATTATTTGATGGTCTTTTCCATTTTAATTTACAAGATAATACCTATTACAACGTAACACATGTTTGTGTTGGGATAAAATGTTGTGTTATAAAAGAAAATTCCTCTATGTTATGGCACCAAAGATTAAGACATATCTCCATATAAAGAATTAAAAGATTGGTGAGTAATGAAGTGCTTAGTATTCTGGATTTTACTGATTTTGCAACTTGTATGGACTGTAACGGAAAAGCAGATCAACAAATTAAAGAAATGTGCCAAAAGAAGTTCAAACATATTAGAGATCATACATATATATATTTGTAGTCCAAATATGGACTCTATGGTCAGAAATATTTCATCTCATTTATAGATGATTACTCACGATGTATATATATCTCCACTTTCTTAATAACAAGAATGAAGTACCAGATGCTTTCAAAATATTCAAAGCTAAAGTAAAGAAACAATGTGGTAAGCAAATTAAGATCGTAATGTTTGATAAAGGTGGGAAATATTATGGTAGATATACTGAAGGTGGACAAGCACCTAGTTTGTTTTCAAGGAATCTTTAAAAAAATGGGATAGTAGCCAAATACACTATGCCTGGATCTTTAGACTAGAATGGTGTGATAGAAAGAAAAAAAAACCAAACATTATTAGACATGGTACAGAGTATGTTGAGTAGCTCTAAAATTCCTAAGCCTTTGTGGACTAAAGCTCTTAAGATAGCAATGTATATATTAAATCGGGTACCAACCAAAGTTGTTCTAAAGATGCCATTTGAGCTACTTAAAGGTTGGAAATTGAGTTTGCAACATATATGCATTTGGGAATGTCCATCTGAAATAAGAATTTATAATCCATTAGAGAAAAAATTAGACCTAAGGATCATAAGTGGGTATTTCATTGGATATGTTGAAAGATTTAAAGGATATAAATTCGATTGTCCATCACATTACACTAGAATTGTGGAATCAAGAAATGCAAAATATCTTGAGAATGAATTAATTAGTGGGAGGAATCAATTTCAATATATAGTTTTTGATAATGATCATTTGGATACTCAGCCTTCCACCTCAAGCAATAAAGTGATTGTCATTCACAATGCTCCTTAGGTTCAAATAAACATTTTATAACCAAATGTTGAAATTCAATAACCTACAGTCAGTATAAATGACAATTAAGAAATTTCACAAGTCGTTAATAATTCAATAGATCTATTTATTCAAGAATTACCTGAAAGAATTTAATAACCAGTTGAACAACAGACTCTACAGGAAGATGTTAGTGAAACGTTATGGAGAGATCTACTATAATAAGGACATCATCTATCATTAGTGATTATGTTATATATCTACAAGAATCTAACTACAATATAGGAGTCGAGAATGATCCTGAAACCATTTCACAAGATATGAGTTACAAATAATCAAATTTATTGTACAATGCCATGAAGAAATGAATTATATGAAGAACAAAGATGTTTAGGATCTTGTTGAGTTGCCTAAAGGAGCAAAACCTATAGGTTGCAAATGGGTATTTAAAACAAAGAAAGAATCATTAGGCAATATTGAGATATACAAGGCAAGACTCATTACTAAACGATTTACTTAAAAAGAAGGAATTGACTACACAGATGCATTTTCTACCGTGTCTAAAAAGGATTAAATTCGTAGATGTTAGTTGCTCATTTTGACATGGAATTACATCAAACGAATGTGAAAATGACTTTCTTAAATGGTGAGCTAGGGGAAGAGGTTTACTTGAAACAACTAGAAGGAATCTCCTCTTATAATGGAGAGCATTTCGTTTGCAAACTTAAAAGATCCATATATGGATTTAAACAAACATCCCGCTAATAGTTTTTGAAATTCCATTATATGCTCTCATCATTTGGTTCGGAAGAAAATATTATGGAGCAATGCATATACGAGAAGGTTAATGAGAGTAATTTTGTTTTCTTATATTATATGTGGGTGACATATTACTTATGACCAATGATAATGGTTTGTTACATGATGTGAAAAAAATTTTCTCTAAGAATTTTGAATTGAAAGATATAGGTGATGTGTCTTATGTCATTGACATTAAGATCCATCGAGATAGACTTCATAGTATTTTGAGTTTATCTCAAGAAACCTATATTAATAAAGTTTTAAAGAGATTTTAGATGAAAGATTGTTCACCAAGTGTGGCTCTCATTGTAAAAGGCAATATGTTCAATTTGGACCAATACCCAAAAAATGATTTTGAAATGGAACAAATGAAAAATATTTCATATACTTCTGCAGTCGAAAGCTTAATATATGCTTAGGTTTGTACAAGACTTGACATTACATTTATTGTTAGAATGTTAGGCAGATATCAGAGTAACCCAGAATTAGATCACTGGAGAACTACAAAGGAAGTATTGAGGTACCTTTAAGGGACCAAAAATTACATGCTTATGTACAGACGAACTAACAATCTAGATGTTTTAATTCACAGAAATTAACATCAAGTTATATTTTGATGTTTGCCTATGGAGCCATATCTTGGTAGAGTGATAAGTAGTCTTTGACTACTATTTTCACCATAGAGGTTGAGTTTGGTTCTTATCTTAAGATTACATCACATCGTGTATAGATAAAGAGTTTCATATATAGCCTTAAAATTGTGAATTCCATTTCTAGGCTAATAAGAATATATTGTGAAAATTTTAGCTACTATTTTTCTGGTTAAAAACAATAAGAGTGGTAGTCAAAGTAAGCACATCGACATTAAGTTTTTATCTATAAGGGAACGTATTATCGAAAAGAAAGTATTCATTGAACACGTTAGCACTGAATTGATGATAACTGATCATTTAATAAAAGGCATGCCACTAATGAAGTTCAAGGATCTTGTTGTTAGAATATGATTGGGTCCCATTATATAGTTTTCATTGTATGAACAATTTTATTTTCATGAAACTCTTATAATACTTTCTCATACTATGGTGCACATTATTGAATTTTGAGAAAATTGATTATTTTGCATAGGGTTTATTTATTAAGTAATGTTACCACATTTGGGTTGATAAAAATATAATATATTGTAATACATAGAAGATAATACTCAACTACAAGACGAACTATCGCCATAATTCATATAGTATATTTAGATCGGATTAAGATTTGATAACAAGGTAAAGATATGGATTAAATGGGAGAATGTGATAATTTTTCATATTCTAGGCAGTTTTAATACTCATAAATGGTCCAACATTATGTAATTAATGGATGTGAATGCCCTATTTTGTGGTAATAGTCAATGTGTTTGATGGGAGCACATTGATATATGTTTTTTTTTGAAGAGTTAAAGGGTCCTTAGGCTCCTTTTCTCTTTTGAAAAGATATACCATCAATTTTGAAACTAAGAGCTTAGAAGAATTCCAAAAATGCTGACTTTTCGAGCAAAAACATCAATGGAAGAAGGTATTTTGATTTCTTTCGTGTTTGGTTTATTTGTTATCCTAAGGTATATTCAAGTTGAATATATGATGAATTGGCTTATAGATAAACCTTAGTTGTATTAAATTATTATTTCGTATTAACATAATACTTAAGATCATTTAATCACCTTTAATTTATATTATGTTAATAAATTTTTAAAGAGTAATAATATTTGAAATAATTTATTTAATTGTATTTATATAATATTACTTTATTTTACAATCAATTTAAACATATAAAGGAGATAACTAATATTTATGAGCAATTTAATCATTGCCTATTATTCTGATAATATAATTTTTTTTATAAAGAAAAAACAATTAAGAAGATAAATCTCCAGCGTAATTGATTGTTGTGCAGGATCAGGAAAAAAAAATCTCTACTTTGGGCTACAATTCTAATGTAAGTATTGCTCAAGTTCGCCAAACCTTTATGCATGCAAAAGTCATTCATTTCCTTGAATGTCTTCTCTAAAACAAGAAATAAAGATTGTAACCGGAGGTAGGTAGGCCAGTGGTGCACTAGCCTCATTC
>JANZXV010000001.1:4539431-4559719 GCA_027576455.1 Erythroxylum roigii | reverse complement strand
CAAGGGTATCAATTTTGATTTGCCTCATGTTATAGCAGAAGCTCCGACCTACGCTGGTATGATTATTTCTTTTTCAAGTTCCAATGTTAATGTCCAGCTTTTTAGTCACTAAATCATCGAAGTACAACTTATGCCAGAAACCATAAGGTGTGGTGTGGTGGTAAGCTCACCTTGCCTCTTAATCATGTGGTGGGGAGTTCGAATCTCCACTTATGGGAATGGAAAGCATCTTGTGGCCAATCATTTATCGCTTAGTGCGAGCTCCTGTGGCGAGTCCGGATTAGTCAGTTACCTCTGTGTGCCGGAAACCGGATGGTTTACACCGAAAAGAAAAAAAAAAAAACTTATGCCAGAAGAGTCAATAAAATGAGAGATCTTTGCGCAATAATCTACTTGCCGGGTTATATCTAACACCCAAGTTTATGCCTGTCCCAGATGTTGAACATGTTGGAGGAGATATGTTTCAAAGTGTTCCGAATGGAGATGCTATTGCACTTGCACCCTTGAAGCGCAATCTACTGATCTATGGCCAACAATACCACAAGAGAAGCAGATCTGGGGCAAACCTTCATAAGCCACTTTGATCTCAGTTCCATCTATCTCCACCGATCTTAATAGTATTGTCAAATTGTTGAATTTTTTTTAATATAGGCAGAGTGTAGAGTTCATTAACAAGAATTAGGCTTAGGTCAACTATTGACCAAATAATTAGAACTAATTGTTTGGATAGTTGACCCTTACCACTTATAAATCCTTTAACATTTTCATGTCTAAGCAATATGGGACACTCTAACACTCTCCCTCAAGTGCAACTAGGACTGGACATCCAGTTGTCACTTGAAATATACGCAGTGGTAATCAGACCGGGCCGCTGGGAATGAACATCTAGACGGACAACTGAGAAATTAATAATCCGGGCTAAACCTGCTCTGATACTATGTTGAATTTTTTTTTAATATAGGCAGAGTATATAGTCCATTAACAAGAATTAGGCTTGGGTCAACTATTGTCCAAATAATTAGAACTAATTGTTTGGATAGTTAACCCTTACCACTTATAAATCCTTTAATATTTTCATATCTAGGCAATATGGGACACTCTAACACAAATCAACATGGACAACAACTCTAGCAAATTTTCCTCTTTGTGAGTGTTGTATGTTCTCATTGATTTTCACCGTGCGACCAATCAAGTTTCCCAAATCTTTGAGAATCAAGAGATGATAACAAGAAACAGGCAACTCAGGGAAACAAACGCAAACCACTACCCTGGAAAGTTTTCCCTGCAAGGAACGAAAGTTTGGATGCCATGGTTGCGCCGAAAGTGCATCCCCCAAATTCATCCAAGGACTCTTAGTGAGAGCGTTCATATAATCTTCCTCCTCCGTAAAGTTAATTAAGAAATAATCATTGTCTAGATCAATTATCTTTATAGGGCCTTCCAGTTTCCACATATCTTTCAACCTGTTTTTTAACATTTTGTATCCAATCCGACGACCTATCAGTTTCACCACCACGACTCTTTCCCATTGTTTGTCCAGCCGATTTCTAAAGGTGGATGAAAGTGCCAATGCAAAACCAAACTCCCCATTAACCACAGAGATATCGCCATCTTCTAATTCCACCGGTTCCTCCTCAGGTGATGCGAAATCATCCTCCTCCTCCACCCGTTGTCCTGTGACCGCAACACTATAACTTGGTTTATGATGTGAGGGTGGAGGATCTTCCTCTCTATCACGTATGCTGACTTTCTTAGCCAAATGGCCTTCGTTGCCAAGAGAGTGGATTTCCCCCCTATCCGCTTTGGACCACTTAGAGCTATCCATTAAAAAGAACTTTTAACAAATAAGTGGTGTGCAAAAAAGTAGGATGGGTCTTGTAGGGTCACTAGAGTTTCAATTTTGACAAAACTGTCAAGCATAAAATTGATTACCGATTTGGCGTCTAAGCATATAATTGGTCGAGTCATGATAGTGCCCGATTTGGTTCACGTCCATACCCCTTTTCTGACATCATCTTTTCATTCTACTTATATCCTATCCACCTACATTGTTTTCAGAACTCAAAGCAACATGAACTCTACTCCAGAAGAAGCTCACCTGAACCAAGTCGAGGAAGGAAAAGACGAGATCATTGGATATGCTATGCAACTTACACTTGGATCTGTACTACCTATGACACTGAAAGCAGCAATCGAGCTTGGCATTTTCGAGATTATAGCTCGAGAGGGTTCGGACGCTAAGCTCTCGGCTTCAGACATTGCAGCCAAGATTTCCACGCAAAACCCTGATGCATCCTTGATGCTAGACCGTATTCTGAGGCTTTTGGCTAGCCACCAAGTGCTTGGTTGCACCAGTGTGGATGGTCTGACAAGGTTCTACAGCCTTACACCAGTAGCTAAATACTTTGTCCGCGACGGAGATGATCTGTCGTTTGCTCCCCTGGTGGAACTTGCTCAAGGCGAGGTCTTTCAGGCTACCTGGTATAGTTTTTGCAAAAACCTCCTTGTATCTCAGAAGGCTTTAAATTGTGTTGTTGCTAATTGTGGTGCTGCGATTTTTTGAATTATTCTTACCATTTTGTGTTTTATATTCCTAATTATACCTGTATAACAGTTTACAACTAAAATGTCCCCCGCTCCATTGCCCTCTCCCAAAACTATATATATGAATTTACTGTCTTAATAATTCTGTGTTATTCAAAAATTGCTAAAAAAATCTTGACATATAAAAATTAGCAAAAAAATTTCTGAGTTGAAATTTTATTAACTCACAACTCCTTAAGTAAATTTGGTCAACAAATGAACTCAAAAAGTCTATTTTGCCCATACAATTAAACCACGCGTTAACATTTTTACTCTCTCATCTCATGCGTCGGTAGGGTAGCTTCTAAGACTGCCGTTCAATCCTCCCCGTCTCACCACTAGATCTGTCTATCTTTTTGTTTATTTTCTTCTTTTTGCTATATTAAATTTGGTCAACTAAGTATGCTGTCTCTGTCGCTGTCTCTTAGTGTTGCAAACGTCAGTATTTATCAACTGGTTTTCTTCTTCCAAATAGTATTCTCTTCTTTACCTTTTTTTTTAACATTTTTGTATTCACTTTGTTCCTTTTTCTCCTCCCCGTCTTTTCTTGTGACAGGTAATCCAAAAACCGACCAGCTTCTTCGCTCTCCTGTGTATTCTGTTTTTGCCCAATGTAAGCCTATGTCCTTACTCTGTTTCTCAACTCTTTTTCTGCATTTTGGTATGTTCTATTCTTCAAGTTCCAATCTTTATGGTTTATTTGGATCTCTTACTTCACAATGCAGGGGGATTATGTCAGAGCCGACGAGTCGCCGTCGCTGGCAGCGGAGAACCCATTCACACCAAAAGCTTCTCTACTCCGGTACTGGAACAAAGAGATCCGCAACAACTTACCCAAATCTCAATTCCTTCTTTCCAAGGTCTCGCCGATGAGTGCTGTGGACGCCGCCAGTTTCTCCAAACTTGCCACTCAACACTCAGCTCCCGGCGTCTTGCTCCACCGCAAAACTTTTCTGCTTTCCCGATTTGTCCCCGAGTCTTGAGAAACACGATAAAGACTCGAACTTTGCCGTCTATCAGAACAAAAACTTCTCCAACTATGGTAACGCCCGAACCGGAGGGCTTTATTCGTTCAAGAACTACTCCGACGGAGTAAACGTTCCTCTTGACTCCTTTCGGCGATACAGCCGCAACGCAGTCGGTCACAATGATAAGTTTGCCAACTATGCCCCTGATTCCAATGTTGTTGATCAGAGCTTTAACACCTACGGAACCGGAGCCACAGGTGGGGTCGGTGAATTCAAGATTTACAATGAAGAAGTGAACGTCCCAAATCTCCGGTTCACCACTTACGCCGATGATGGCAACGGGAGGGCTCATTCCTTCTCTACTTACACGGAGAATGCAAACGCAGGCACTGAAAATTTCGCTAGTTATGGGAAGAATGGCAATGGAGTGCCTAATCAGTTCACTGGATATGGAGAAAGCTCTAATGTGATGGGTTCTGGCTTCTCGAATTATGGTGAGACTGGTAATGGGGCTAATGATACGTTCAAGTCATATGGGACTAATGGTAATGTTCCCGAAAACACGTTCAGGAACTACGGTGCCGGTGGAAACTCCGGCAGTGACAGCTTTGCGAATTACAGAGACCAGGCGAATGTTGGTGATGATTCGTTCGAGTCTTATGGGAAGAAATCCAATGCAGAGACCATTAACTTTGCGAATTATGGTAAGTCATTCAATGAAGGGACTGATAAGTTTTCTGGGTATGGTCAAGATTCCCAGGGACAGCATATTGGGTTCAAGGTCTACGGAGTTAACAACACTTTCAAAGAGTACGCAAAACATGGTGTGACTTTTGCAAAGTACACTAATGTTAGCAGCTCTGGTGGTACGAAGAAGAAGGTGAGTGGCAGTTTGGTGAATAAGTGGGTTGAACCGGGTAAGTTTTTTCGCGAGTCAATGGTCAAGAAGGGGACTGTCATGCCTATGCCGGACATTAGAGATAAAATGCCGAAAAGGTCATTTTTGCCCCGAACCATCACGTCGAAATTACCGTTCTCTACCTCTAAGATGTCGGAGCTTAAACGAATATTTCACGCCGGTGATAATTCAAGCTTAGAGAGCATTATTTCGGACGCCATTAGTGAGTGCGAGAGAGCGCCAAGTGCCGGCGAGACCAAGCGTTGTGTTGGGTCTGCGGAGGATTTAATCGACTTCGTCACCTCCGTTTTGGGGCGTAATGTGGTGGTCCGTACGACGGAAAACGTCAATGGGTCTAAGGAAAACATCATGATTGGTTCGGTGAGAGGAATCAACGGTGGGAAGATAACCAAGTCAGTGTCTTGTCACCAGAGCTTGTACCCTTATTTGCTCTACTACTGCCACTCTGTTCCAAAGGTTCGGGTCTATGAAGCGGACATTTTGGATCCGAAATCTAAGAGGAAGATCAATGAAGGCGTTGCCATCTGTCACATTGACACATCTGCTTGGGGTCCGACCCATGGTGCTTTCTTGGCTTTGGGTTCGGGTCCGGGTCGGATCGAGGTGTGCCACTGGATTTTTGAGAATGACATGACTTGGACTGTTGCTGATGAATAAGGTTTGGTGATTTGGGTTTTAGCTGCGGCTAAAAAGTGTTAGCTGCTGGCTCCAACTCAAGAGAGGTTAAATTGGCCTTTCTCATTTGGATTTGGTTATAATTGCCAAGATATCCTGGTTGTTCTTGTTTTGGTCTTTGGGAGAAGAGTATTACTACTGTGTTGTTACTAATATCAATTATAAATATCAGCATCTATATATATATATATATGCAAATGAAATCCAAAATTTATTACTGCCCAGTCTCCACATAACTTCCAATCTCAATGTAAGTTTGGATAGAAGCAAGCTACTAAGCTAGCTAGTCCCCATTGAAGATCCGGGATGTTCAATTCCTAGATAGGAGTAGGATTTGGATACATCTTCAAACTGTTCATACGATCCCCTTTAGAGGTAGGTTTGATGGCAACAATAAGAAATCAAATGCATATATCATATAGCATAACCTTGGAGTTGGAGTCTTACAATCCTGCTTACTGTATTTAAAACACCAAACCATAAAGAAGAAAGCGACAGGATTATGTCATATTAATCATTTTAATGTACAATCTAGAAGCATGTGGCTGAAAACGAAGATGAGGTGGTCCACAGTTCATCCTATTTGTGCAGTCACGAGACATCTTGTTATGTTGGCTCTGGATGAAAACGAAATAGAGTACTAACTGCTCTACGCTGATGGATATTTGACAGGAGGTTGGGTTGATCTTGTACTGATTTGATACTGTCATTTCCTTTATCTGCATTAGAAGCGAAAATATTGATGGGAAAGGCCAAGGACTGGTCATTTATTTGGTCCTTCTTAGAAATCTGATAAAAGGAAATTGGGTGTGGGAACAGAAAGTAAGAGGGGGATGGCAACAATGAATGTTTGTGCTGGTGAGAAAAGCGATATAAGATGGCTGAGGATCAGCTTTGACTCATGATATATGCAGATGCAAGCTTTAACATTCCCATCAAACTCACATGGGAACAGAAAGAAGACGTCTGTATCCATTTCCCAGGAAAAAAGATGTGTCATTTTCATCTTTAAGGAAGACCTTTTTCAATTCAGGCGATGTATGCTGATCATATACTATAGTTAACTTATAACTCTCTTACTTTTGGAACAAATTAACTTGGTATTAGACCTTATACATACCTCATGCATTATTCATGAAAAGAACTGATCGATTTGAAGAGAGAACTTACATTTAACTGAGGCTGGTATAAGACAAAAAAAAAGCATTTTGGTGGTGGATGAGGCATTTATGGCATGATCTTGGGAAGAGGTAGCCAACAACGATAATGAATGTAAAAGAAAAACTCTCCTGTTTCAACTACTTCACATTTCATCGCCATCCCACACATAAATGACCTCAAATTTACTATCCGCTCTGCCAATTGCCGAGAGGATCCATAACTTAAACAGCATTCAAGTGTCAAATTTTGTTTTCCCCAACAGTCAACAAAAATGAATTACCTGCTTTTTCACAGTAAATTATCAATATCACTAGAAAGACAGACGATTTCACGACTTTGCACTTTGTTGAAAACGTTCCAAGCTTTTGCACTTCTATACATGCTTAGGTGCAAATATTCTTAGACGTGTAAATAAATATGATATGTTTCTGTTACTTCACATGCACAATCTGGAGAAAACATTCTGCTTCGTTTTATTTGTTTTTGCGTGCATTTTTGGATCATATGCACACACGTACACCCGACACAAGCTACATAAAACGAATTACTTTTGTTATGAGATCGTCCATTAATATATAAAACTTCCACTTTTGAGTTAAATCCCTCGAATGGCTAAAAATAAATACAACCCCACTTGGACCAGCCATACACGGCTGCTTCACATCTCGAAGTTGTTTTCATCTCTCAAGTTGCAATTTATTAAGAGACCACGCTCCATGTTTTGGATTATAAGCATATTAAAGCAGCTACTTAACCTGCTTTCTTGATATTGAAGTTGTTACAACTTCTCGCTTCTGGGATGCATTGAAGTGGACTTAACCCAGTGGTTTAGCGTAGGTGGTACATGCTTTCGTCGCTTAACCAAGTGGTTGGGGGTTCGAATCTCACTCTTGGAAATGCAGCAAGCTCCTGGGTCAGTTGCAGCCCTCCCATTTTGGAGATATTCCCGCAATAAAAGAACTAGTCACTGATTTCGTCGGTGAATATACCATGTGCAAAACAAAAAAAGATGCATTGAAGTGGACTCACCCAACTGTAAATTGTGAAAACAACAATCTTCAGAAATTTTCAGATGAAAAGTCTCACTTCTGTCAAACTTATATCCGACCTGTACTAAATCTGATTTCCCTTAAATTCTTGGACATTAGTTGCAGCGTAACTTGAAATATTTGTACGAAAGAAAGCACTGAAGACGAGGCATACGTACATTGTTATATTCATTTACAGAGGGTTTGGTCTAGCTTATAAAAAAAGTCCATTGACCGATATTGTCTTGCTGGCTCTAACTGTTGGGATTTAATTACGCTAGCCAGAGAATCATCATACGATCTCATCGCTATTAAGAACTGTTCTAAGTGCATTAAAATGCAATAATATCGAGGTAAAGATGTCAGTTCATTAGGAAACCTAATTCCACTTTAAGGCCATAAAAAAAGTGAAATTTTAAAATTAACTAAAAGATTACTGATATTATAAGATACAAGAATGTTATAGGCAAGAGGATGCCTATAATAAAAAAGGGTTAATTACACACACAAAAAATCTCAAACTCCTCTCAATTTTGCAATTATAATCTGAATTTTAAAAAGTAGCAACAAAATGCTCAAATTTTTAACTTTTTCAATTTTAATTCGACATTAATTTTTTCGTTAAGTTTATTGACGTAACTTGTCATATGTCCATAAACCCTAACTAATTAATACACGTCAGCTAAAATTAACACAACAAATACAGATTAATGAAACGACGTTGTTTAATCACATAACTAAACGATATTGTTGTTTAAAAATAACCTAAATCAGTTCTCACCCCCTTTGTTTAGTTTGTTCTACCGACTCTCACCCATTTCGTTCAATTTGTGCAACTTCATCCCTTCTTTATCTGTTTGTTCTATTGATCCCCTCAACCTCTGTACGCCTCAAGCTACTATCGCATCGCAGCACACAACACATTTGAGGTAATTCATCTGTTTGTTGCTCTCAGGGTTAGTTTTCTAGTTATATGCATGTCGTGGGTAATTAAGCTTTAATGTTTTGTTCATGGGTTTGGTTTGGTTTATAGTTTATACTCTTGGTCTTGAAAAGTGGGATTTTAGCATGTAGATGACATGATGAGTCTTTTTTCTCAATGGATAGATCTACAGATGCTTTCTTGTCTATTGATCTAGCCTTTAAGTTTGTTATGGATATGGTTGTTGAATTCAATTGTTAAGATTCTAGTTTCAACACATGAAGACTTTTGGATCTTGAGACCTAGGTTTTGTCAGGTTTATCATTCTTAAGTTCAGTGGATTCTTTTTCTTCCTT
Source organism: Erythroxylum roigii (assembly GCA_027576455.1). NCBI lineage: Eukaryota > Viridiplantae > Streptophyta > Magnoliopsida > Malpighiales > Erythroxylaceae > Erythroxylum > Erythroxylum roigii. Next base: position 4,551,107 of record JANZXV010000001.1, on the reverse strand, counting down.
GATAAGTATTGTCTTTCATCACTATTTCAGGCTATACTTTACGCATAAAAATGGTGAAATTTTGATGCGTCAGAGTTGCTTATTTATTCGCAATGAAGATGTTCTTGTTTACATAAATTTATTATCCAAGTGCTTCTTCTTTACATAAATTTATTCGCAATGAAGCTGTTCTTCTTTACATTTTGACAATATATAGGTATAGCTAATTACTGATGCGAGCTTAGATGATAGAAAGTCACATGTAGGCTATATTTTCATGTTTGTAGGAAGTGTGCTTTCTTGGAAAAGCTATAGACAATATGTTGTAACTCCTACATTAATAGCAGAAAAGTTAACTTATTTTGAAATTGGAGCTGAAGCCAAATTGGTTTAAAAAAATTTCATCACATTGGTTAAGATCGTTAACTATATTCCTAAGTTAATAAAATTAGATTGTGATGAATCGTATGTAAGAACACAAAGAACATAGACAATGCAAAGTATATAGAATTGAAGTTCTTTGAGATTAAAAGATGGGTTGATAATGGTGATGTTAAGTATGATTTACTTCTCTTTAGGATTTCTAATTGTCCCAATTTGAGATTTCTCAATTGTTGCTTTTTTTTCTTCTTGGAATATATATCATTTTGTATTCAATCACACTTTCCCTTTGAATATGTCGGCAAAATTTGAATTTCATTATGATGGAGTGTTGGAAAGACACGATAATAAATATGTTGGTGGCAAGATTAAAAGGAAGAAGGATATAGGTATTGATGAATTTAGCATGCTAATTCTAAAAGGATTTTTCGAAGATAAAGGACATAAAGTAATATATATGTTTTACAAATTTCCACATGAGTCGATGAGAATCTTGATGGAGTTAAGCTTACACCATGACAAGAACATGTTGGCTATGCTCCAACAAATGGAAGATTTGAATTATCAAAATGTTAAAATCTACTACTATCATAGTTATGAGCATCCTGCAACAGATGGTGAAGAATCAGACTCTGATATTCTCAATGAATTTGATGATAATGATGAGGGGATGCTTTAAGTTCAATTGGAGCAAGATGAGGATTTCATTGTTATGTAGGATAGTGGTTTTAGAGATGATTTAGTTCATGAGGAGTTATTTGCAACTGATGATGAAGAATATGTTTTTGCGAGAACATATGAAAAGAGATATGGGAAGACTTTACATAGTAGGTTTGAATGCGACAATGTTGCCGATGGGGTTGGAGGTTGTGCAAATAATTTCAATGAAGAAGGTGATCATTCTAAAGATACGGGAAGAGAAGAAGAAGTTCACATTGTGCAAATAGTGAATATGAGGATAGTGATGCTGAAAATCAATCACCACTTCGTAGTGATGATAAACCATTTATTCCAAAGAAGAAATACATTGTTTTTAATCCAAAAGTTGATATGACATATTTTAAGTTTAAAATTGGAATGAAGTTTAAAGATGAGATTTAGTTGAGGGAAGCAATAAGAAAGTATGCAATTACAAATGGATATAATGTTTCAACGGCAAAATCTGGTGTAAGAATGGAAGCAGTTTGTGAGGCACAATGTCCCTTTCGAATATATGCTAGCTGGATTGAAAATGAGAAAACATTTGCTGTGAAAATAGTAGAAAACAATCATAACTGCAATAAAGTGCAAAGGAACAAACAAGTTAGCAGGAAATGGATAGCAAATGAAATCTTACATAAGTTTAGAGGAACCCAAATTGGCTTGTTACTAAAATAATGGATGATATCCAATCAAAATGTACACTACAGGTTACTAAATCTTAATGTTATAGGGCTAACTGTACAATGATTGATATATTTGCTAGTTGTCTATAACTGGATTGAAAGAAAGTGTCTATGATAGAAGATTACTTATTAGCTTGGTATTTACTTCTGCTTGTTATATTTAGCAAAATTGGCTAGATTAAAGATACGCACACCGTAATAACTTTACAAAGTTATACACTATGTAATAGCTTTCCAAAGCTATACACCTGCTTTCAATGGTAATCATAACAACTGAATACTATGGTAGGTTCAACTCATTTTTAAACCTTTAAAATAATCAGGCATTTACTTGTACCTGATAATAAGTTGTTAATTAATAATCAAGAAAAAATAAAGCGAGAGAGAGAGAAAGATAGTGTGAGAGAGAGGACATCCAAAGTAAACATAACAACTTAATATTATAGTGGTTGGTGATTGAAAAAAAAACAAAAGAGTCTTAGTCTTACAATTGCTCTTCTAATTATTACAATGTCTCCATTTTTGTCATACTTACATATGACGTCCAATCTATGAAATCACGTGAGACCTACAAAATAAAGATATAAACACAAATATTAGGACTTATATTAAATTTGCATTATGCAGATATATTATTACATATACTACCTTTTGCGAACAACAAGACATCTTCCAAACAAGACTTTTATCCTAACACATAGAACATGTTTGACATTTTTTTTTACAATAAAAAACTTTTATCTCTCTTACAAATACCAAGTACTTACAAGAAACCTTCATTTTGAATATTAATTAACATGAATTGATACAAATAACATTGTTAAAAACAATAATTGAAATACTTACTTTTGTATTAATGTATTCATAAAAATGTTGACCAATATTAGGCTTAGCATTTGATATCTGTAACTTCGTCTTCTCAATATTCAAAATCTAAATTATATATAGAAAATACATTATTAATTATAATTGAATCCAATTAAATTATCATATATAACAAATAACATATATTAAAAATATTTTACCGTTAACATAATGCTATCTCTCGACAAAATTGATAATACATCATTCCAGCTTTTGCTACATTATCAAAAGAATAATAAATAAAACTATTGAATCCATTAGCGACACCTTGACACACTTCCCATATCAAATATATACTAGGTGCATAAGTAATGAAAGTTGCTTGTACTTTATTTCTACCCATATTTCTTTATCCTGTTACAATATCATCAGACAAATATTTAATTACTAGCTTAAATGGGCTTGTAATCATTGTAGAATAAATTTAAGTAAAGAAGAACAACTTCATTGTGAATAAATAACTAGCTCTGATGCAACAAAATTTCACCATTTTTATGCACTAAGCATAGCCTGAAATAGTGATGAAAAACCCATCAGATAAGAATTGACATCTTGTGAAAGATAAAAGTTAAACACATCTGTCAGTCTCACAAAAGCAAAGATAATTTAAACAAGAACAAGAGTTTCTTCAAAACTAAAACACATGGATAATCAAGCCCTAAAAAATTGCACTTCTTGAGATTCATCATAACTGTTTAGTTGATCTGCGAAAAGGTCAGTAGTTTCATCAACTTGGTTTGCAATTTGATATACATCATAACACAATTATTCACCAGAAGCATAAAGATCAAATCTTTAGATTTGTGATCTCCAATATCCATGACCATTGAAGGTTGTGATCCAGAACAAAAAAAAAGGAAAGGTAAAGACAATACTTATCAAGAAAGAAAAAAAATCCATTGAACTTAAGAATGATAAACATAACAAAACCTAGGTCTCAAGATTTATAAGTCTTCATGTATTGAAACTAGAATCTCAACAAACGAATTCATCAACAAGATCCATAACCAACTTGAAGGCTAGATCAACAGAGCAGAAAACATCTATAGATCTATCCATTAAGAAAAAAATTCATCGTGTCATCTACATGCAAAAATCCAACCTTTCAAAACTAAGAGTGAAAAGCTATAAACCAAACCAAACCCACAAACAAAATATCAAAGCTGAATTGCCCACGACATGCATATAACTAGGAAACTAATCCAAAGAGTAACAAAGAGATGAATTACCTCAAATATGTTGTGAGTTGCAATCCGGAGGTTGAGGGCATCAGCAGAACAAACAGATAACAAAAGAATGAGGCTCTGTAAACTACTCCGTAAACTAAATGAAGGGTTAAGAGTTAGGAGAACAAACTGAACGAAGGGGGTGAGAACTAATTTAGGTCATTTTTAAACATCGATGTCACTTAGTTATGTGATTAAACGACACCACTTAGATATGTGATTAAACGACATCGTTTGATTAGTTTGTATTTGTTTTGTTAATTTTGGATGATGTTTCTTAATAGTTAGGGTTTATAGACACGTGGCAAGCCACGTCAGCAAACTTAACGGAAAAACTAAAGTCGGGCTAGAATTGAAAAAAATTGAAAGTTTGAGCATTTTATTGCCAGGTTTTAAAGTTTGGACTATAAATACAAAATTGAGCAAAGTTTGAGATTTTTTTGTAATTAACCCTAGCAAAAAAAGAATTATTATAAGAAAAATATTTTCACTTATTATGAGTTAGGAGGTTTACATTAGTTTAATAAATTGTAAGTTTAACAGTTAGAATAGATCTTGAATTATATTAAAAAATGTTTAAAATGTACTAATTTAAATGGAAAATTAAATGAAAATATAAGAACAATCAATAAATTTTGTTTAAACTTTAGGAGGTAAAAAGTATAAAGTATGTTAAAGCACTCTTTAAGATATTTGTACATTTAAATGGTTAAATATAATAAAATTTTAAAATTGAATTAGTTTTACAATTTAATCAAAATTACTAAAAATAATTAAAAAAATTCAAAATTTTAATTTTCACAATAATAGCTTGCCATTAACTCTAAAAGATAAACCATATTATCACCAACTTTTTGCAAGTGGTATACACGTGGCCACTAATATTTATGTCAGACAATCATAATAAAAGATAAACCATATTATCACCAACTTTTTGCAAGTGGTATACACGTGGCCACTAATATAGAAAAGCTACTCTATTAGTTCATCTAAATAAATTGCAACAAGGCACAAGCGTAGAAGTGTACAAGTGTATATGATTGTTTGCCAATTTCCACTTAGGTTATGCTTCAATTCATTAGAAGTGTATAAGTGTATAAAAGAAATTATATAGAAAAGCTACTCTATTAGTTCATCTGAATAAATTGCAACAAGGCACAAGCGTAGAAGTGTATAAGTGTATATGATTGTTTGTCAATTTCCACTAAGGTTATGCTTCAATTCATTAGAAGTGTATAAGTGTATATAAGAAATTATACATCAAAATGTTTACATGGTGCTCCCTATCTAATTAAATGTCATCAATTTTAAATTGGTAAAACATTTAACCTAGTGATGAAAATTTTGAATATACTCTTTGCATTTCAGGGTTGTTTACCCTATTATAGGTTACTTAGGTATGCATTTATTCAGCAATATTAGTTGTGTCATATATGATGATATGGTAATAAAAGTAAGAAACTACGAGTGAAAATAAAGTGATGTGACTTTTATTGCTTATGCATCCACCTTAGAATGTGAAAGTGTCATTGATGGATTCTAGAATACTATTCATTATTGTTTCAATAATTTAACAAAAGTTGAAGGGCTATATTCTTAATTTGATCAGAGAATGCATTACATTCAATAGTAAAATAATATTTACTTTTTATTGCTATTATATGAGGTATATTAATTGTATTCTATTTATATGGTTAGCATGATCTCTTTTTTTTTAGATCTCCTATATTGAATGCTCCTACTATAAAGATAAGATGAATTTATGAATGCCAAATGCTAAGCCTAATATAAGTCAGTATTTTTGTCAATGCATTAATATAAGAGTATTTGACGTCATTATTATACAAAGTATTAATGAACATTCAAATTGTAGGTTCATTATTGGTATTTAGACTTGGTAATGACCTAAAGGGTTATTACTGTAAAAAAATTTTAGTAGATAACTTTTATACGTTAGGATAAGACTCATGTCGACAAGATCTATTGTTGTTTGCAAGAGTTGAGCTTATAAATTAATTCATAAAAGTTTTAAATTTTGACATAAGTGTTATATTTGTATTTTTATCTTTACTTTTTAGGTCTCATGTAACTATATATCTTGGACATTTAATGTATCTAACTCTGGTGTTAACACAATTTTATATGTTATAAAAGGATTTGGTTATTTTACAGTTTAAGCATTTGATTGTATACTTCTACATATTACAAAACATCGTTTGTCACATTATTGCAAAATGTATGTTGCATTTGTATCATCTTTTGTCATGTTATACATCATTTATTGAGTTTTATTTCTAAAATTGTCTTATAATCGTCCACAGTATTTGCCTATGCCCTTTATTTTCTACTGTAACATCCAAGATTTACTTTTATCACCGTAAGAAGATTTTTTATGAAAAACATACAATAAAGAGGATGTTTAGCTAATGAACTTCAACTAATTACAAACTAATAGGTAATAAGTGAATCAAATTAATATATGTAAGACTAATTACAAATGAAGAGGTAACAAGTAAACCAAATGAATAGGTAAAGGCCTAATTGGAAAGAGAAACACCAATTGAATATATTACTATACAATGATAACTCAATTTATTCCATAAATTATAATAGAACTTATGTTCGATGTAAGATAGTTCAAAGCTTCACCCAAAGTTACAATAAACATAAGGTTTAACATAATATAGCCATTAGGAATAAGTATGGTCTCGACTAAATAACAACAAACACATGGTTCAATTGGTAATAGGTTTGCTATCAACATCTTGAGAATTGGAGTTGATATTTTCACCTTCAATTTGATCCTCCTCCTATTTTGAGTGTTTCTTTGTGCATTTATATTGGCAATTATATTTTAAGAAGATCAAGTTGTATTTGCATTATTTCCTTGGAGATTTGAGTACTTATAATTGATTTCAATCCATTTATACATTAATATAAAAGAGTACAATGTTATCAGTAAAGATTTAATTACACATATTAAACAAAAAAATATATTAAATGACAAATTATAAAATAAGTGTTTCCATAAACTTTTCAAATGTTATTTTATATTCTTTTTTCCTGTAGAAAAGTAATTAGTTATGATGTTAAACAATTTGATGCTAATTAGGAAATAAAGGTTAATATTTACTAATCATCCTTTTGTCCTACCTTACAATAGATGAAGATGTGCTTGACCTCATTAAACAAAGGAGGTAATATTAATCATCCTTTTGTCTTCTAATTAAACAACTGCCAATATTAGATGTAAATGATTTTTCAATGACTTTCCTTATTTTTATTACATTATACGTGGATACTTTACGAGGAACAACATTTTAAAATGAGTTCAAATGAAAATAGTTTTACAATTACCTTAACAATTTGTCTTTACTTTTACATTTTCTTTTATTGTATCCAATTTTACAATAATATTAGTATCTCATCTGCTTAATTCATTCAAATTTCTTGCTTCACTGTTATTCCTTCTTTTGGTCTTTTTAGATCTTTGAGGCATCTTCTTAATCAAAGGAGGTAATATGAGCCGTAAGTTTTTTAATCTTCGGCTAAAATTTTTTATCACTAGTAAGGTATGTAACATACTAATAACTCTTCAAATAATACAGAATGCTTATGGCTCACATAAGCTTGATAGCTTCCCTCTAATATGATGTAGAAGCCACTATATGCTTACAGAAGATCCTTATTAAATCTTAAACTCTTGCTTGTAAATTAACAATCAACTTTTTGTAAAATGAATGACTTAAAAACTTTGAATTCCTATTAGTCTTGGTGATACAGTGCCTTACTTAATATTATGTAACTTCTATCTTCTTTCTCACCCTTAGGCATATATTGTCATTGGATTGGATCATCATGTCCCTTTTTCATGATTTTGACTCATTAAGGCAATTTGAACATCCTCTAGCATATTGATTAAGCTTTTTGTGCTAGCTTCACAAATGAATCTATCAAATGTCTTTGATATGTTATCGTAAATAATTTTACACTTTGGTCTTATGCTCACAAATGCATTTATAAAAATCTTAAATTCCCTTACTTTAAAGTCATCATATGCCTTCTTTGATAAATTCTTTAGTTGATCCATTACCTCATCGAATTCTACTTCATTGTGTAACCTACCACTTGCCAAAATAAACTCCTATATATATGGTCTTTATGCAGTTTAAACTAATTTGCATAGACATGTTAGGCACATTTTCTGTGTTCAACTTCTAGGAAATATTCTTTAATAAATTCACCAAACCTTAATAATGACAAAAAGAGAGGGAAAATAATGTAATAAAAGTATAATAATTCAAAGCACATATAAAAATAAATATAAAAAGTATGAATTCTTGGAGATCATCTTTTGTTGATCGCTTATAAAAATGTATGCATTCCCACTTATATTTAGATATTTACCGAAAAGATTAAAAATTTAATTCTAATATTGGTAATTTTCTTCTTCAACCATAACCCAAGATATAAGGACCATTTGACTGTTTCCATTATAACCAACTATAAAGCACCTCTAATAAATGTCTTTAATAAGAATCCATTTAACCCAATTATTTTCCTACAATTAGTAAGAAAACCATACTTTAATGCCTAAATCCATATTAAATCTATAAAAAAAATTAGTTGTTCAGACTTTTTATCAAGTTCTATTTGAATAATGAATTTTCCTTCTTTATTAGTCCATCATAACTCATGTCTATAAGACTATGATCTCACATAATGAGTTTTTATAAATCCTTATAGCATCACAATAGCTTCCCACTTACCCTATAACATTGGGATTTAGTTATTTGTAATGTTTGTTTCCTACAAAGACCATCTTTCATCTTAATAAATGACTAGTTTGGGTTCCTCTTAAACTTGTGCATAAATTATGTCCTATCCTTTCTATGTTAGCTTACTTGGGCTTTTTTTTTGGCACTGTCTTTTAGCTATGTTCATTTTCTAATATCTTCACAAAAAAATGTTTTTTTGATCTCCAATCCAACTAAAACATACCTTAAAGGGACATCATGGCTCACAAACAACTTCCATTCTCACACTAGTTCTCATTGTTAAAACATAATATACATTTGTAATTGTTTGATTTTTTATTTCTTCCTTGAACTACTTCTCGTCCTTAAACTTCATGTCAATTTCAAAGTAAAAGTCCTTCATATCCATTTTTGTATTAAACACATTGTATTTATTCTTTTTAACAAATGTCTTACAATATCTATTATCACTATAAACTAGTAACTTAACTTCAAAATCACTATCCTTATATTCACTACACTAACGATATAAACACCCTTCTTGTCTTTATGAATTTTTTTAATAAGTTGCCTCTTCATTGTAATCTTTCTCATTTTTCTCAACCTTATTAATAATATCATTGCATTCAAACTTACTATAAGCTTTCTTTCCTATATTTCTTCTCATTTGCTCTTGCAATAGGTTATCCTTAATCATTAGTTATATATACTTCGTCTTTAGATGAATCATTTCAGATTCACTTATCTTCATGACAAAAAAAATCAACAATAACAACAACACCTAGTGAGAGTCCCACTGAAACACAGGGTCTAGGGAAGTTCAGTAGTACGCAGGCTTACCCCTATCTAATAGAGAGGTTGTTTTTGATAGACTCACATGCAATGCAAAATAATGATAGTACAAAAATATAAATAAATGCGTATAAATAAAAATATACAATATATAATATCATACATATAGAACCTGGTAAAGATTAAAAATAATAGATAAAATAATAAAATAAATACACAAACTAGAAAAAGACATGTATAATAATAAATAAAATTAGCCATACCAAGAACATAATTAGGCTAAGTAAGAAACTGTTTAGACTAAATAACTGGGAGGTAAGTACTACGTATTCAAAAGAAGATAGAGGAAAAAAAAGCTAACTATAAAATGAAAAATCGAAGAAAAATGTCTAAAATACTTAAGAGAACAAGAATGACCTCTCTATAAGAGATTCTTTTTCCGTATCCTAGTACACCACAGTTTTTATTTTAGGTTATGTCCTTGATAAGTTCCAACAGAGCTATATCATTTTTAATCACTTCCCTCAATTCTTTTTAGGCCTTCCTTTTTTCCTCTTACAGTCTTTAGGTACTATCTTCTCACGAGAGCGTCAGAGTGTCTCCTTTTAACATGTCTGAATAATCTAAGTCTTATCTCTCTTAATTTTTCATTAATACCATCCACCTTTAATTTTTCTCTTATCATTACATTCTTGAACCTATCTCTTCTGGTAAAGTTCCACATCCAATAGAGCATCCTCGTCTTCGCCACTATTGACTTATGACTATGCATTTATTTGATAGGCCAACACTTTGTCTCATATAGCATGGCTAACTTAATCTCTAAGTGACATATTTTACCTTTGAGTTTGAGTGGTATCTTCTTGTTACATAAAACTCCTAATGCATTTTTCCATGTAAGTCACCTTGATCTGATACGATAGACTATATATTTTTCAATCTCTCCATTACTTTAGATGATAGGTCTTATGTGCTTAAAATACTATTTCTGTGGTATAATTTTTGATCTAATCTTTATCTCCACATCGGTAGCCATCCTATGTGTTGGACCCCGATCTTTAAGTGAAAATTTAGAAATATTAAATGAAATTCAATGAGTGTTTTTGTATACGAATTGTGTTATAGATGTTGTGTGCCTTAGGGCAAATTGATGAGAAAAGATTTGAGGACTTTGATATTTGAGTAAATTGGTATGGATTATGAGAGTAAAGTGAATGAGTTGATTGAAATGGAAGTTAAAATTAAGAAATAAAAAGTGAAAGTGTGAAAAGCTGTTAAATTAGAAAAGTTTGACTTTTTGGAGTAAAAGTTGACTTTTTAATTTAGGCAAAATTTGAGAAAATGATCTCCATGAAACTTGTAGTGTTTGTTAAAAGCTTTCTGTCGCCATAAAGTATGTTATTTTTCAATGTCGAGATTGAGAGTTATGATTTTCCGAAGATAAGGTTATTTTACTTTGTTTTTGGAAAATGATCTTACGGGAGAGTTTGCGTGTACTAGGTTTTGAGGCCACTCGTCGTATGGATTTAGTTTGAATTGGAGAAAATGGCTTTAACGAAAGTTGTAGCTTATATTCCCAGCTTTTTATCACTATAAAGTATGCAATTTTTGGATGTGAGAGTTGGAAGATATGATTTTTGGAAGTTTTGTCACTGTTTAGGTTGTCATTGAATGAACGGCTACTTTATGTGGACTTTTTAACCCTTTTAGAGACTGAATTTGATTTAGAGTTATTCATAGAAGTTGTAGAGCTTCCTTTGATCTTTTTATTGATACCAAGTTTGTACAATTTGGAGTTCTGAGTAAAAAGTTATGCGTTGTGGAAGTTGGGTCGTCGGAAGAAAAACCACCAGATTAGTCATTGTGCATGAGTTAGTCGACTAGCATCCTTCAACAAGTCGACTTGTGCATGTATTTTTGCTTTGACCTGTTTTCCTAACCCGACCTCTTCTCACTCTTTCGCTTATATCTTCTCCGTCCGACATCCAATTGATTCAATTTTTGAAGCGTTGGATTCCTAAGACTTTTAGCTACATTTTCATAGGGATTTATGATTTTTAGGAGATTAAATTGAAAGAGATTGATTTAATCAAAGTGAGTTAGATAATTTTCTGAACGTGGTTCAGTATTTTGGTAATATCTAGAGTTGTAGAGCTCCGATTGAGTTGATTCTTGAGGAAAAATAAAATTGAAATATGGGGCTACAAATCATGTGAAGGGGTCGAAATTTAATTTCATTCCTAAGATTGTCAATTTCTAGAGTGAAGTTTGAATTAGTGTTTAGTCCCAGTT
>JANZXV010000001.1:4502929-4514882 GCA_027576455.1 Erythroxylum roigii | reverse complement strand
CTTTAGAGATAGTCTCTATTGGCTATTCAGGTTTGAGTTTGCATACAGACACATGGATCCTGGCTTCGGGAAGGTCCTGGCAACAAAAATTTTTGTTTTCCGCACCTTGTACATGTGATGTACATCCCAGGATTTTCCTACAAAAGCAAGAGAGCAAAACAAGAAATCAAGCTTGAAAGAATTGGTAATAGTTAGGGTTTTTTATTAAAAATTGGTTTGATTTCATTTTCCGTTTTTGGACTTTAATACATATATGTAGGACGCCAATGACGAATTTGGATTAAGTGAAGTTTATGTAAGTTTGAGATTTTGTGGTTAAATTGTTAAGAATGATTTTATGTGAATTGAATAATGTTATAGGTTTTAAAACATGTATTTGTGATATGTTAACAATGGAAGGATAATTGTTGTCTATCAATTTGTCCACGTTAGAAAATTGTTGGATAAATATTGTAAATTTTAGCTTGATGTATTTGGATGATGCTTAGCATGGATCTTAGCTGAATTGTGTTGAAAAATTGGAAAGAAAATGAAATGATAATATGTGTGTGTGTGTGTGGTAAGGACAATTTGGCCTTAAGAGGAAATGTAGTTGTTGGTGTGAGTTGTTGAAGTTTGATTATGGTTATGGTGTAAATAAGCTGGAATTTTAAGATTGTTATTTTGAAAAATCAAATGGAAAACATTAGCATTAATAGTGTTACATATTTGGCCATATGGTGAATTAATTGGGTGAGTGTAGTTTAAATTGATTTTATGCTAATGGTTTTTATTTTATCTTGAAATGAATATTTGTGTTGAGTTTTATATGAATGATATATTACATGTGAATATTTCTATTATAAATTTATGTTTTAGCAATATATGAATGTTAGTTTGAAAGTTAAATTTCATATGATTTGAATTTATATTGAAGTTATGTTATTTGTTGATGAAAAGGAAATGAAATTTTAGCCTATGGTACCTTATTAAGGTTTATACATGTTATTATATCGGTAAGAGTATTCTGATCATACATAGCAGTGTCCAAGGGCTGTCTAGAATTATTAGTGGAAAAATAAAGAGAGAATGAGTCAATTAGTAAAATGTTTGTGTTGCCCCCTGCACATATGGAGTATATATAGTGCTAGCCAAAATTGTTACGGGTAAGCCATGTAAAACCAGCTCTGTAACTACCAGTGTATAACAGTTAACCTATTGTGGGTAAGTGATGTAGAACCAGCTTTGTAATTAGTGGTTGGTAGGCGATGTAGAACCGGCTCTGTGACTTTATGCCTAAGGTAGCATATGGTAAAGAAATTAGTTGTGGGCTATGTTGTGTAATAAAATTCATGATAATAATAATGCCTCCACTATTTATTTTAAAAGTAATTTGAGAAATTTGGTTTCAGGAAGCATATATGTTTTATATTAGTATTGTATTATACGAAATGAAATGAATTTGTTTTAGGGAGGTTTAAATTGTTAAATATGATTTGAATAGAAAATGTAACACACACTAAGCTCGTTTAGGTCGCACTTAACTTTTTTTTAAAAAATAAAACCTACTAGGTGCATGCTCAGGGGCTTCAGCAGCGGGGACTCTACCTTGCTAATAGTTAGTTCCATCTCGTGTTTCTATGTAGGCATTATTGCCTTGTGAATACTTTTTGGAAACTATTACATATCTTTGAATATGTTGTGAGTGTATTTTTGTTTAAAGAATGCATGTATATAAACGCTTTTAAATTAAATGCATGAATATATTTGATCCTTTATTAAAATTATTTGATTTAATTTTTTGGGGTTGGTTGTAAGTAGACTTGAAGTCTAAAATTTGTAGTGGAGAATTTGGTATGAATATAAAAGTGTTTTAAACATTTTCAGGAATTTTGGAAATATCAAAATGCAGCTGTTATGTTGCCAAAATTAAAAAAAAAAAGATTTTAAAAACTCCACTATTTATATTTATTAATGATGAGTTAAAGCTTTTCGATAACAGGGTAATAGACTTAGCTACATGGGAACTTTCTAGCTAGATCAGATATCAACCAGAGGGCTACCTGGAGTGTTGAGCAGGCTGCCTAATCATATAGGGAATGAGCCTGTCAAGGTTGGTATCAGAGCCTGATTTAGAAATAGGATGCCTCCTTTTTGTTTAATGAATTTTACAAAATGTTTTTACATTGTTTTCATATTCTTTTTTAAAAAAGGGAATACGGAATGTATTGAATATGGTAAACTTAATTGTCTCATTATTTTTATTAATTTAGAAATTGCCCCTCTTATCATATAACCCACAATCATAACAAAATGGAAGCCTATTTTAACTTCATCAGGACCAGGTCTAGTATATAACATCACATAAAAATAAACTTCTTTTTTAATTATATTAATTGTAATATCATTTATATATGAAGTACAAATATAAAATTCCTTAACTTCTTCAAATTCATGAAGGTTTGGCATATGTGAATGATACTAGCTACTGGACATATACTAACCCTCTTTAAAAGTGCATCTTCGTCAACATGTTGAAGTGGTTTGCTTGAGTTCTTATAATATATGCCAATTTTTGTGAGCCAGCAAATCTCTACTCTTCGTACAACATTTTCATCTGCAAGGCATTTATATTATTTATAAAATTATGAATTATTTTGTAATTGTTTTCCTATTCTTTTTAAATAAAAGGAATAAGGAATGTATTAAATATGGTGAGCTTAATTGTCTTATTATTTTTCCCAATTCATCATTTGTTTAAGTTTTTCCACAAGAATTTGTAATAATTTAAAAGTTGCCTCTTTTGTCATGTAACCAATAATCATAACAACATTGAAGTCTATTTTAACTTCATCATGACAAGATTTGGTATATATCATCACATAAAATAAACATGTTTTTATATAACATTAATTTGAATATCATTTATATATGAAGTACAAATATGAAATTCCTTACATTTTTTAAATTCATGAAGGTTTGGCATATGTGAATAATACTAGCCATTAGACATATACTAACCCTCTTTAAAAGTGCATCTTCATCAACATGTTAAAGTGGTTTGCCTGAGTCCTAATAATATATGTCAATTTTTGTAAACCAACTAATCTCTACTCTTTATAAAAATTTTCATCTGTAAACCATTTATATTATTTAATAAAATTACAAATTATTTTATAATTCTCTTCAAATTCTTTTTTTCAAATGAAAATTCTTTTCCTTCTTTAAATTCATTAAGGATTGGTATATGTGACACCTTTATTGATATATTGAAAAGGTTTACAAAAATCTGCATCAAATCGTCCAATTTCAGCGAATAATAAATCTTAATACTTCATAAAAATTTCCATCAACAAAACTCTTATATTATTTATAAAAGTACAAATTATTTTATAATTCTTTTCATATTTTTTCGAAAAATAATAAGGAATGTTTTGAATATGGTAAACTTGATTAACTCATTACTTTTCCTAAACCTTAGTCTGCTAAGTATTTTGATGAGAATTTTTAATAATCTAAAAATTGTCTATCTTGTCATTTTTATAGAAAATAGAAGTTTACTTTAATGTCACCAAGACTGGGTCTAGTATATATCATCTCCTAAAATAAATAAGTTTATGTAATATTAATTTAAATATCTTTTATGTATAAAATACAAATATGAAATTTCTAACCTTTTTAAAAGTCTTGACGGTTTGGTACATGTGAATAATACCAACTATTGGGCATATGTTAACCTTTGTAAAATTGCACCTTCATGAACATGTTGAAGAGGTTTGCTAATTCCTTATCATATATGCCAATTTCTATGAACCAACTAATCTCCATACTTCATAAAAATTTCCATAAACAAATTACTTATTTTATTTATAAAATTATGGGTATTTTTGTAATAGTTTTCATATTTTTTTTAAAGATAAGGAATAAGGAATGTCTTGAATATGATAAACTTGATTTTCTTATTACTTTTCCTAATCCTTCGTTTGGTCAAGTCTTTTTTTTAGAATTTTTAAGAATTAAGAAATTGTGTCACTTGTCATTTCTATAACTCACAATTACAACAACATGGATGTCTTTTTTTTTTAGTTTACTTGGACTAGGTTAAGTATATATCATCCCTAAAATAAACATGTTTTATATAATATTAAATTAAATATCATTTATGTATTAAGTACAAATATGAAATTTCTTACCTACAATTAAAATGTAGTCCAAAACATCAATGGACTTGGACAGAAAGTGATACGCAAGCAATACAATCTTTAAAAAATCTTTGTAAAGATTTATCAAAATTATACAATTATAATGCTAAGGATAAATTAATTGTACAAAATGATGTAAGTATAGATACATGAGGTAGGCTGCCTTTTGGCACAACCCCCCAATTTCCTATAATGGATTGGCATACATGAATACCAAATATTGGACATATGTTAACCTTTTTAAAAGTGCACCTTCATCGATATGTTAACAAGATTTGCCTATGTCCATATCATATGTGCCAATTTCTACAAACCTGCTAATCTCCACACTTTAAAAAAATTTCCATCAACAAACCACTTATATTATTTATAAAATTATGGATTATTTTTTAACTTTTTTCATACTCTTTTCTAGAAAAAATAGGAATAAGGAATGTTTTGAATTTGGTAAACTTTGTCTCATTACTTTTCCTATTCTTTCATCTGCTCAAGTCTTTCCATGATAAATTTTAATAATCCAAAAGTTTCATCTCTCGTCATTTCCATAACCTATAATTATAACAACAATGAAGTGTATTTTAATTTCACGGTACCAAGTTCGTTACATATCGTCCCCTATAATAAACATGTTTTATGTAATATTAATGTAAATATCATTTAAATATGATGTATAAATATGAAATTCCTTACCTTTTTCAAGTTCATAAAGGATTGGCATATGCGAGTGATACCAACTACTAGACATATGTTAAACCTCTTTAAAAGAGTATTTTCATCATATGTTGAGCTAGTTTTCGAAAAAAGGAATAAGGATTCTTTTGAATATAAAACTTGATTGTCTCATTACTTTTCCTAATCTTTCCTCTGTTCTAGTCTTTCTATTAAAACTTTTAATAATCCAGAATTTGTCTTTCTTTTCGTTTCCATAGCCTGCAATTATAACATCATGAAATTCTATTTTAACTTCCTTAGGACCAAGTCCAATGTGCATTATCCCATAAAATAAACATATTTTTATATATTATCAATTATGTATAAAGAACAAATATGAAATTCATTACTTCAAATTTATAAAGGAATGGAATATATGAATAATAGAAAATACAAGACTTATGCTAATCCTCTTTAAAAGTATACCTTCATCAATAAGTTGGAGAGGATTGCTTGAGTCCTTGTCAAATGTGCCAGTTTCTATTAACCATCTAATCTCTAATCTTCATAAAATTCCCTTTAGCAAACTGCAAACATTATTTATAACAGTTCAAATTATTTTGTAGTTGTTTCATATTCATTTTTTTAAAAAAGGACTTGATTGTCTCATTGGTTTTCCTAATTCCTTGGCTGCTCAAGTCTTTTCTTAATAATGTTTTATAATTCAAAATTGCCTTTCTTATCATTTCCATAACCTATAGTCATAACAGTGAAATTCTATTTTAACTTCACTGAGACTAGGTTCAACATATATCATCCTATAAATTAAACATGTTTTATAATTATTAATTTAAATATCATTTATGTATGAAGTTCAAATAACAAATTCTTTACCTTCTTCAAAATCTTGAAGGATTGGCATATCTGAATAATACCAACTAATGGATATATGCTAACCATATTTAGAAATGCACCTTCATCGACATGTTAGAGTGGTTTTCCCGACCCCATATTATATGTTCCAATTTCTACAATCTAGCAAATTTACAAACTTCATCAAAATTTCCATGTACAAGCCACTGAAATTACTTATGAAATTACAATCTATTTTGTAATTATTTTCATATTCTTGTTTGAAAAGAAAAACAATAAGGAATGTTTTGAATATCTTAAACCTCATTGCCTCGTTACTTTTACTAATCCTTCCCAAGTGTTTCCATGAAAACTTTTGATGATGTAGAAATTGCCTCTCTTATCATTTACATAGCTGATTGAGCTCAAGTCTATCATATAAATTGGCTACACTTTCATAGCTTTTAATATACTTTTTGACTCTTAATTCTTGATTTTATGCTTAAACTAGTCCTTTACTATGAGTTCACATTTTATGCAATTTGTTAGTAAAAATTGTTACAAATTGACATTAATTGCATTATAATTTTTTCTAAGGATAATTGATACTGCAAATTGTTATTTTATATTGTAGGGAGCAAAGGAGTCAAAAAGGGATCGGATGAGTCAACAAGACGTGAGTTCCATGACATACTTTCATCTTATTGTTTCTACTTACATCCCTATTTTTCCTAAACAATCCAAAATGTTCGATGCATAATTGTTATAAATTTCTGGTCTCAATTTTCCCTAATATCTCTTTGTACTGAATTACAAACTTTTAGCACAATACTCGCATAACCATTTTGGTTCCAAATTCATCCTTTTATGATAATAACAATTCTATGATTTCATTTCATTCTACCTGTACACTTTATTCTCCTCATTTCTACTCATATTCTCATTTTCCTCAATCAATCCCCAACGATTTACCTATTCATACCTATATCACCTTCAAGGGTATGTGTACATACCCCTTTGGGGTGAACCTTTATCCATCATACAAAACCAGACACTATTTCTCATTTCTGAAATGTTCACAAACCTTTATTTTCTCAATGCTTCTAACCGCTCAAACTCTTAAGGAAATGCTCATGCATGTGACTCATACTAGGGGATCAGTTGCCGTTATCTGCTATGACATGACTAATATGCATGTAACTTGACACATATTTCAGAATGCCCATATAAGATAGTACTTCTGGGATCTAAAACCATATAAATGTAGTACCCCACTCCAGCAATGACCCAAACCCGACATCGATGGTGATATCCGAGTCCGTGCCTCGCGAGGATGACGTGCTAAAGCACTCAATTAGTCAGAAATTGGTGTAAAAATTTTTTTGTCACAAACACAATATGCGAAAATTGACACTCAAATTGGGCCCACATTCACTCATAAACATTGTCAATCAACGTCATATGATCAATGGAATTTCAATAGCCAATTGGGCCCTTTTTTAAAATACAAAACACTCGAGTCATTTAGAAATACAGATTTATACAAGAGTTGCGGAATAAACAATTCAATACAAATAAAGAAATGTAATGCAGAAGCAAACTAATCTCGACCTCTATCCTTCATTTGAATGCTGTAAGTATACTCTCGTTGGCCTAATGGGGTATTCTTCTGAATCCTGAAAAATATTGCAAATTTTGGGTGAGTTTTGCGAACTCAGTGAGTGACCATCATCGATGGCTCACTCTTCACATAACACATGCAATTCACATAATTCACATTAGTTCATTTACAATCATAATGAATCACATACACTTAATCATTCATTTCACATATTACATTCAACACATATTGCATTCAAAAATCGTCCATATCATGAATATGCAATGCATATGAGACTCTCTTTTCACTTATTATTTTGTTGTGACCGAGTGCCTAAACTGTCCTATATCCTTTGGATATCGGGCTCATTGATAACTATCCCATATAGGGCTCATTAACCGTTGAGCCTGAGGCTCTAAATCACATTTAAGCTCGAGGCTCTTTTTCTCACGCTGAGCTTGTAGCTCTGATCGGTGGCTACTCTGGTCACAACTGCCATTATGTTTCATGCATTTATGCAATGTAATGCATCACTTACATTGCATGTACTTAGTCCAACATTCAACATATAGTTGAGCATTCACTCGTTCACTTGCATGCAATGCACATTCCGAAAACACTTAGTTCATCTTATTCACATACAAGGAGCACTTCAATAATTCAAATCAATCATCACAATCATCGGACCTTCTGTCCGGAATCCAAACACAATCAATCACATTCATATACACGTTCATCATACAGAGTTCAATGTATACAAAATTCAAATAAAGCAGACAATGAAATGAGACCATCTTGGTCTACTCACAGTAGGCTCCAGATTAGTATTTGCTTTCAAAGTTTGGGAATGCCTGAATGTGAACACTTGACCTTCATAACCCATTTATGCAAGACACCCATTTCACACTCATCAATAATTGCACACATATAAGCATCTATTATGCACTATGTACAATGCATGCTCAATGCCAATCTCGGGTATATGTTTTAAAACACATTTTATGCTCATTCCCATTTCATAATACATATATGTCTATGTGAACTTAGGTTTACACTTCATTTGTACATGATCAATCTAAATGCTCATTTCAATCTTTACCCTTTTTATAAGCTCACATCTCAAGAACACTTGGTTATTTTATATCATAACTTAATTTCTCATCATCTCTATTCTAACCTCATATGATCTCATAATATCCAATTCTCGTTCATAACTTAGCAATTTAAACATATGTACCCATTTAGGCACATTGCTCATTCACACAATAACCATACATATATTACCCACCTAGTTGGCTTGCAAAACTCCAAGTCCAAAATTGCCTTTCCCCTTGTTCTTGGGTAGGATTCTCTTGGTTTCCTAAAACAAACCAAATCTCCTTCAATATAAGTCCACTTAAAAATCCCACAATGCAAAATCACTAAAATTGATTCTAGAACATTTAAACCCAAGCATTTTCTACACTCCATAAACTTGAATCCTTCCAAAAATCCAAAAGAGTCAAAAAGATCTTACCTTGATTCTTCACTAAATGAAGAGATCTTTAGCTCAAATGGAAGCTCTTTTCTTCCTCTTACTTTTTCTCTTCTTGAACATCTTCAAAATCTCTCTTGAAGGCTAAGGAAATTAAAACCCTAGCTTATTTTCTCTTCTTTCTCTCTCTTTCAATTTTTTTCATCTTTTCTCTCTCTTTTATCTCTTTTCTCATCCACACATTTTGCTTCTCTATAATCTTCTCATTCACGTTTTGCTTCATCCAATTATGCCCTTAATGATTAAGGATTGTCCCATTTGCCCTTCCATTTATGCCTTATGTCTTTTATACTTAAGTGTCTTGCCAACAGTACCCTTGAATAATCTAACATGACACTTCCTTCTAGAAACATGTCCCCCATTATCGTAAGTTTCTCATGCCACCAAAATCATTCCATTTGGTTCAATGATTCAAAAGATATACTTCAAACATTTTTGGACTACTCTTGTCCAAAATAGTATACTATGCACAATTTTCATCTGAAATTTAAACATTTTAGAGACTGAATTAGATTCCAATTTCTTCATACCATTTGTAGCTCCATGTCTCTAGGTTACTACAAATCAAAAATCATCTCATTTGGAGCTCTACTGATCCCAAAATCATCAAAATACTAAAGTATGTTCAGTAGAGCAACATCAGTTCACATTATTTAGGAGTACACACACTGTACCCGCCCAATTTTTTCACTCAATCTTTCCCACTTCATTTCAGATAGCTTTGATTTTTGGTAAAGATGTAGAGCAATGTCTTACTAATTCAATGGTTTAAGAATCAGATCATTTGGAGGTCTAGAGAAGAAGTTATGGACAAAGAATCAAACATGTTTTTGTTCTTACTCATATTGAACATATCTTGTCCTTACTCATATTGATTTCGTGTTTGGATGGTTTGAAAGAGGGCTTCAGATCTACAACTTTCATGAAGACCTCGAAGATAAATTCTATGTTCTGAAGTATCAAAAATGGAATAGAAGACAGAAGATGAACAGTAATTAAGACGATGGCTATGAACAGTAACTTCGTCTTAAATGAACAGTAACTAAGACGATAGGATGAACAGTAATTTCATCTTATATGAATAGTAACTAAGACGATAGGATGAACAGTAACTTCGTCGGAGATGAATAGCAACTAAGATAATAGGATGAACAGTAACTTCATCTTAGATGAACAGTAACTAAGATGATATGATGAACAGTAACTTCGTCTTAGGTGAACAGTAACTAAGACTATAGGATGAACAATAACTTCATCTTAGATGAACAGTAACTAAGACGATAGGATGAATAGTAACTTCATCTTACTTTGCTTCCAAATCATCTCCACTTATAAAGATCATAACTTTTGACTCAGATGTTCAAAATTTTCTTACTATATACCATTGGAAAGATAAAAGAAAGATATACAACTCTCGAAAGGTAACTTTTCCAAAATCTATCCAGATTAATCTAGATTTTCTCCCGAAATTAGAACACAAATTTACACTCAACTCCTAATGTATTGCACCTAGTTCTAAACTTCATGACAACTTTTGAGATTTTTAGAGACAAAATTGAAATTCGATGTCTTCATATGAAATGTAGCCATATGTTTCTAGTTTAATCCAAATCAAGCATCATCTAGTTTGGATAACTAGAGATAAAGTTATGGCTAACAAACAGAAGCACACTCAATGAACATTTTCCAGATCACTACCACAGCTCATACCAAGATCACTCTTTCAACTCCCTCTACTTCTCATTTTCAATAGAATCACATTTGAAAACAATCATACCCAGAAGTTGTCAATGAATGAATATACCACTTTTTTATGTGCAAACATTCAATATTTATGTGCATATATGCTAACATGATGTATGAGCAAGAAAAATGCATTTCCTTCATCTCTCTTTGAGCTCACATGTACCAAAATTTCGAGTCCTCACCCTTAATATAGGGACGAAATCTTGCATGGTATATGAATTGTGTTGATGAATTGCAAAATGAAGATGGAAATGCATTTGAAACATTTTGTGTTTATGAAAAAAAATCATGTTTTCGAAATGTGCCATTTAGGCAACATGCTTATGCCATGAAATACATGTTATGTGGGTTTGTGGTGATCTATTCTATTCTTTCAAGTGCACATTGAATGTGTTATAGGCTTCTCCCACCTACCCACTAGTGGCATAGAGCTCCTTCATGGACTCATCTCTATTTACGACTACACAAAATCATTATATGGGATTGTAATAGTTCGTTCTGTCATCATTGGAGATTTGCAAGAACTATCCTATGTACCTACCCAAACCATTCTGAAGTGCTTATGTGCTCATGATATGTTGACAAGATTGATGCATACATGATTTGTATTATTTTGAATTTGGTTGAGAATTTGAGAACTATGCAGTTTATGAATTCAATATGAATTTTCTATGACGAAAGAACATTTCAATGGTTTTGCTTATTCCTCGTTATAAACTGTTACCCACGAGCTTTTAAGCTTACCCTTATTCTGTCCCCATCTCTAGGTGATGACCAAGAGAACGAGTGATCGAGTCGAGAGTCAAGGCATCACTCCATTTTACATATTTTTGTAATTTGAGCTAGTTTTTGGAAAACACAAGGCATTAGTCGCATTTCAAGTTTTACTCATTCATGTGTATTTTATATTTTGGATTATGAGACCGATGATGTAATGTGGCTTGAAATGCCATTAAAGTTTTGTAAAACTCTTTCTTTTGTTTTTAATGAAATATATTGTGTTTTGCTCATGACATTCCAAGTTTTCACATTGCATTCTCGAGCATTCCAACGATATAAAGTATGAGATTTTTGGATATCGAAGTTGAGAGATCTGTTCTTTACAAGTTAGTGATGTTGCACAGGATATATATGGGATAGCTACAGTAAATTCCGATTTTGAATATGAATTGTATATGGATAATGTTGAGTTGAAATTAGGTATACTAGAAGAAGTTATCAACTTGAGATGATGAATTTTGTATACGAATTTTGTATACGAATTGTTGTTATGTTATATATAAATGAGATGTTATGGAAAGGAAAAATGGAATTTGTGAATGACGGGAATTAGTTGTAAGTGATGAATCAAATGAGTAGAGATTAGAGAGTTTAAGGAAAATAATTGGT
>JANZXV010000001.1:4454397-4482364 GCA_027576455.1 Erythroxylum roigii | reverse complement strand
GAACCATCAATGATGGTCACTCACTGAGTTCGCAAAACTCATCCAAAATTTGCATCTATTTTTCAGGATTCAGAAGAATACCCCATTATGTAACGGGAGTAGACTTGCTGCACACAGGGAAAAGATAGAGTTTGAGATCAGTTCGTGTCTGCATTAGGATTGTATAAAATGTATTCCGCGATTTCCGTACCGTGTGTATTTGAATATTTCAGTTTGTAATAAGTGATGCAAAATGGGAATTTTTGTAAATGCAATTGTGGATATTTTCAATTATATTAATTGGTGCCAATTGGAAAAGATTGAAAGTGTTTTGTGTATCGAAACGGGCCCAAATGGCCCAAAGGGAATTGGTTTGTCATTAAAAAGGGGTTATGAATGAAATTGGGCCCAAATTGACTATTGAAACTGTATTAATTGCATTGTGATGAAAACCGTATTCTTTTCTCTTATAAAAATTTATTTGGCCACATGGGAAATGAACTTCTGCATATGTTAGCGTTTTCAAAAAAAAATTATACGGGATTTTGTCTGAGTGCTCTAGCATATCACCCTCGCGGGTCACGGACTCGGATATCACCTACGATGTCGGGTTCGGGTCTTGCGGGAGTGGGGTGCTACAAACCCCCTAGGCCCCAACGGAATAGCAATCTTTACCGAAAATATTGGAAACTAAGCATTATTAAGGAAGGAATTGCTGCTTAACATAAAGCAACCTTTTCAGTTTCCCTCTTTCTTTACCTAAATTCTAATTCTTCATGAAAATGATAAACTTAGGCCTTGTTTGGTTAGCATGGATTCTTACTTAGGAAAGTAATCTTTTTCCTAAAATTTATATTATCACCTTTGGATCATTTTTTTGAGTAGTTAGGAAAGTAAAAACTTTCCCAATCTAGGAAAAGTTGTAGCACTTTAATTGGATTCTAAATCTCAGAACCCCCTTGGTACTTAGATTGCTTTCCTCGGAAATTTAATCTAAAAATTATACTAGCCAATTCAACTCTTCCTTTTCTCTCAACTCTACGACAACTCTTTTATAAAACTCTACATCCTCTTCAACTATTCTTATTGTTCTGCCATTAGTAGGATTTTGGATTTTTTGCTCAGAAGTTTCAGTCGACAATCTTCAGGTTCATATTTTCCTTCTTACTTAACTTTTGTGTAGTTTTTGTTTGATTTATGAAAGCAATTATGTTATTGTTCTTGTTATTTTTTTTTTCAATCAGTATCACTTTAAACTAAATTATGGTGTTTTTGTACTCCGAATGCCTTAGATTGGCTTTACTCGACACAGTTTTTGGCTTTTCCCAACCATTTCCGTCCTTACTCCTCGAGCTTCAACTCTTAGCCTTTTGGTGTTCATCGTTTGCTCAATTCTTTACAGATCCTCTTGCCCTTCAATTCAATTCCTGGGTCCCATCCAATTCTTGTCTACATGTTCTTTCATAACTTGTCCAAATCGGAGCTTTGTTGAGCAGAGGCCATTTTTAATAAACAAAAAGTTTCAATTTTGTATGGTCTGTGATTTTGAGGTTTCTGGGTATTCTGATCTGTGGTATTTGATTCTTTTACCAAATCGTGCCTGCTAGCTTTCTTTGGACACGGCTACAAGCTTATAGAGAAGAGATATTAGTCAAAAAGAAGGAAAACCAATAAAGGAAGAGCTCTTTGTCGTTAGTCATTTGGTCATCTTCTCTGCCACAGTTTGTTATTTGGTATTATAACAAAAAGTCTCTGCCTTTCTTATGCATCTGCAGATTTTTTACATTTTTTTCTTTGTTTAACTAAAATTTTGACCTTGTTAAAGAGAAATTTACGCTGCTAAGTGCTTAGTATATTTAAATTTTATTTTTTTTAGGATAATTTTCCAGTTTTATAAATTGATATTCAGTTTAGCGTCTCTCTCTGGTTAAAAAGTCTGCTCCTTTGAGCATTCTTTCTTAATGCAACCATGTCAGAAAAGCTAAAGCTTTGTATGTGTGCATATGCTCATTTAGGCCAATTTGGAGTCGGGATTTTATAGTGTCAGTTTGTTGAGAAAGCAAAGACCTTCAGATGATCGTAATGATATATGACAATAGTGTAAAGAAGCCAACGCCTTTTTAATTTTGATGGTTTAGTCTGCTCGAGTATAATTAATTTATTATGTTGCAGATTTTGATCTTCATGTGTATTTTTAGTATCCTATTTGTAGTGTCTTCTTATTATATTCAACAAAGTTTAATTTTTTATTTTACAATTTGTTGATTAATTGATAGGTGATAAAGAATGGCTAGAATGGATTTGATTGCAAAGCAGAAATTATTTTATTTATTAATAGATATGCAAAAGAAACGATTAGACATGTTAAGAGTCATATTACATATCCTTTCGGTCGTAGTGTTGCATCATGGAAAATATTGTTTGAAAGCTCCATACTCTGTTGATGAATACGATCGATCCCGATACCTTCATAGGTTGATATATACTGTTGATTCAATATGTCGTTCGGAGTTGCATATGGATTAGATTCAAATTTAGAAGATTAGTAAATATGCTTAGAACTATTGGTAGATTAACAAATAAAAGGAACACAACTATAGATGGACAAATATCAATGTTTCTGTACATTTTTTGACATCACGAGAAAAATCGTACGATAAAAACTGACTTCTTATGCTCAGGAGAAACAGTTAGTAGGCTTTTAATCAAGTATTAAATTCAATTTTTAGACTTCAAGAAGAATTGCTTAAAGTGCCTGAACCTGTACCTTGGAATTCCACAAATGAGAAATGGAAATGGTTTAAGGAAAATATTTAATATTTAACATATAAATTGATATATTTGTTTCTTAATTATATGATATAAGTATTCATGAAATTTGATTTTGTAGAATTGTTTAGGAGCTCTAGATGGTACTTATATAAAAGTGAGGGTACCTGAAGCTGATAAGCCTAGGTATCCAAATAGAAAAGGTGACCTAGCTACAAATGTTCTAGGAGTATGCTCACAAGACATGTAATTTATTTATGTCCTCCCTGGGTGGGAAGGTTCAATTGTAGATGCGAGAGTGCTCTGAGATGCATTAAGTAAAAGAAATGGACTACCAATCAGGGATGGTAAGTTAAAAATAAAAAGTGAAATATTAAAACATAATATATATATACACACACACTTAAAATTTTATAATTTATTTTAATATATTCTCAATATTTTAGGTTATACTATCTAGTGGATGCGGGATATACAAACGAAAAAGGATTTCTCGCACCATTTCGAAGTCAAAGATATCACCTCAATGAATGGACTCTATGATATTAATCAAATACCCTCGAAGAATTGTTTAATATGAAACATTCTTCAGCTAGAAATGTTATTGAAAGATGTTCAGCTAGAAATGTTATTGAAAGATGTTTTAGGTTGTTGAAAGTTCGTTGGCATATTATTAGGAACTCAAATTGGTATCCTATTAAATTGCAAAGTAAGATTATAACGACTTGTTGTCTTCTTCACTATCATGTAAGAAGAAATATGTCTATTGATCCAACAAAATCTGATTTAGATGCAGAAGAGGAAGAAGAAGAAAATGAAGGTGGAGTTGAGTTAGACGGAGAGTCGATCACTTCAGTCGAACCATCTGAGGAATGGACAAATTAGAGACAAACTTTAGCCAATCAAATGTTTGGTGAATGGAGGCAAAATAGAAATAATGGATAAAAATATAGGCTTTCATATTTTTTCGGTCTTTATTCTTAATAGCTTTAGGTAGTTTACTATTTTTGTTAAAGACATGCATTATTTAAATTTATTGGATTATTTTCCATTTTCTTAATGTTAATTAATGTTTTCTTAATGTTAATTAATATTTATATAACTTATTGTCTTATATATAATTATTTTATGAATTAAATTCATATAATTTTTATTGCATTTAACATTGGTTATATCAAAATCAATTTACTTTTGTCAGTTGTAGAATGTAATATTGGATCTCGCAGTGGCAAAGGTAGTAACCATGTTTGGACTACTATTAAGGATGAAAAGTTAGTTGAAACCATGCTTGAACTAAAAGAAAGTGGAAATTTTGATAGTGAAAATGGCAGTGGATTAAGGAAAGGATATTAGATAAAAATTACCAAGGCATGGTTTAAAAGAAAAACCACATATTGAATCTCGTTGTAAATTATTGAAAAAACAATATCATGCTATTTATGATGCGAGAAATAGTGGAGAAATAAGTGGTTTTGGTTGGGATGATGAAAAAAATTTGTTACTGCAGACGTTGACGTGTGGAGTGCATATCTAAAGGTTAGTACAAATTAAATTACTTAGTTTTTTAAAAATTTGTTTTACATGATATATGTAATGATTGATGTTATAATTTTTTAGCATTGTTTTTGTATTAATTTTGTATTAATATTTGTATAATAATTGATACTGTGATTGTTGTAGAGTCATCCGGATAATTCATTTATGAAGAATAGATCATTTCCCTACTATGATAAACTAGCTATTATTTGGGGACAAGATCGAGCTACAGGAAAAAATGCTGAAGCACCCGCAAATATGCTAAAAAATATAATCAGAGAAGAGAACTCGGATGAACAAAATGAAGAATCTAACGAGGAGGAGGATGTTGAGCCTTAAAGAGATCAAACAATCAGGAGTACTAATAGTTTAGTTTTATGTTTGGAACATATCACTGAAAAGCTTACTGAATGTTTTGGAGAAATCTAACGAGCCAATAGCTAAAGTTGCAGAATCTATTGCAGGGCCGAATCAGAAGGAATTTGAGAATAGGCAAAAACTAGATGAAGTTAGCAAACTGAAATTCTTAACACAAGCTAAATGTATTAGAGCTAGAATAAAACTTATAAATAATTCAAATCATATGGATTATTTTTTCACTCATCAGGATGCTGACAAAGAAGAATATCTAAGGCAGATTTAAAGAGTGATTAGTTTTTAAGATTTATCTTTATACTCGGTTGAGGTTTTTTTAGTATTTTTCAATACTATATTTATGATATAACAGTATTATATTATTAGAATATCAGAAATGAAAAAAATAACATTTAATAATATAACTTGTATTACAAATTAACATTATTTAACTGTTCTAATTTTTATTCGATTTGTAGAGATATAATTGAAAACACAAGTTTAAATTAAATTACATTCCATAAAATATTGTTGCATACTAAATACTATAATAAGAATCTACTTAACTTTTCTATTAAAATTTTTATAAGTATCCAAATATATGCATTTTTTTATTTTCCATAGATTTATTTTCCGAAGAATCAAGATTCTAATTTCACTTTAATTTACATAGATTTATTAGGTTGTATTTATCTTATACTCTAGTATATCGGGACCTTCAATTCTTTCCGACTAAATTCAAAGCCAAGTCTCAAATTCTTAGGTCTCGGCGTTCCAATGGATCTTCTACAAGCATACAAGGACGACAACGACGGCGAATTGACGGCCGCTGAGCACCAGAACCCTAGTTCCTCCCCGGACTCCTCTCCCCCCCGCCTCCTCCCGGCGAAGTCGACCGCCCCCAAAGTCGACGACACGATGCTCGCTCTCACGGTGGCTCAAGCCCACCAAACCCTAGCCAAACCAATCGATCCAGTCCAACACGCCATCTCCTTCAATCCAACCTACGACCAGCTCTGGGCTCCGATCTACGGTCCCCAGCACCCCTACGCTAAGGACGGTATAGCACAAGGCATGCGCAATCATAAGCTGGGGTTCGTCGAGAATGCCAATATCGACTCCTTCGTATTCGACGAGCAGTACAACACTTTTTACAAGTATGGCTACGCCGCCGACCCCTCAGGTAATGAATATGTCGGTGATTTAGATGCTTTGGAGAAGAATAATGGGATTTCGGTTTATAATATACCACAGCATGAGCAGAAAAAGAGGAAAATTGAGAAGAAAAAGGAGACGGAGGAGGACGGTGGTGACGGCGAGGATGTTGGCCCCGCTATCGATACGTCGGAGGTTGAGAATCCGGCGACTGATACGTGGTTGATGAAGAACAGGAAGAGTCCATGGGCGGGTAAGAAGGAGGGTTTGCAAACGGAATTGACTGAAGAGCAGAAGAAGTATGCAGAGGAGTATGCTAAGAAGAAGGAGGAGAAAGGGAGTGGCGGTGATAGAGGTGAGAGCTTTGTTGATAAGAGTACTTTTCATGGGAAGGAAGAAAGAGATTATCAAGGAAGGTCATGGCTTGCGCCACCTAAGGACGCGAAGGCCACCAATGATCATTGTTATATACCCAAGAGATTGGTGCACACTTGGAGTGGCCATACAAAGGGCGTTAATGCTATAAGGTTTTTCCCCAAATATGGGCATTTGATTCTCTCGGCGGGGATGGATAGCAAGGTGAAGATA
Organism: Erythroxylum roigii; assembly: GCA_027576455.1. Lineage (NCBI taxonomy): Eukaryota > Viridiplantae > Streptophyta > Magnoliopsida > Malpighiales > Erythroxylaceae > Erythroxylum > Erythroxylum roigii. Next base: position 4,475,983 of record JANZXV010000001.1, on the reverse strand, counting down.
TGGGATGTATTTAATTCTGGTAAATGTATGCGAACATACATGGGTCATTCGATGGGGGTTAGGGATATTTGCTTTTCGAATGATGGGACTAAGTTTCTGAGTGCTGGATATGATAAAAATATAAAGTATTGGGATACTGAGACTGGGCAAGTTATATCAACGTTTTCGACGAGGAAGATTCCCTATGTGGTTAGACTTAATCCGGATGAGGACAAGCAGAATGTATTGTTGGCAGGTATGAGCGATAAGAAGATTGTGCAGTGGGATATAAATACTGGGCAGATTACTCAGGAGTACGATCAACACTTGGGAGCAGTGAATACCATCACTTTTGTGGACAACAATAGGAGATTTGTTACCTCAAGTGATGATAAGTCACTTCGTGTATGGGAATTTGGGATCCCTGTGGTTATTAAATATATCAGTGAGCCTCACATGCATTCTATGCCATCAATTGCTCTGCATCCAAACACTAACTGGCTTGCAGCACAGAGTTTGGACAACCAGATTCTCATATATAGCACTAGGGAAAGATTTCAGTTAAATAAGAAGAAGAGATTTGCTGGGCATGTAGTTGCTGGTTATGCTTGTCAAGTCAATTTCTCTCCAGATGGACGGTTTGTTATGTCGGGAGATGGTGAAGGTAAGTGCTGGTTTTGGGATTGGAAGAGTTGCAAAGTTTTCAGGACTATGAAGTGTCATGAGTCGGTGTGCATCGGATGTGAGTGGCATCCTCTTGAACAAAGTAAAGTAGCAACTTGTAGCTGGGATGGCTTAATTAAGTACTGGTTAGTATCTGCCGAACTGCAATATTGTATTGGATTAGAGTGTTGCATACGTTCCTTTGGTTACTTTTATCTCATTGCCTCATTTTTCTGTTTAATTAGCCTTTGGAATTTAAATTCAAAAGTGCTTGTTAGTATTGGCATTTCGTTTTCACTCAATGTTAATATAGTTGATAGTTTCGACTTTGAAGAATAAAATGATAAAAGACAACTTACTATCCTATCAAAGGTTATGTTAAGTTCTTGAGCTGCCAGTCTGATCAACTTTGACATATACTAGTTGTATATAAATATTGCTGCCTCTTGATAGTGAGGTTTATTGAATTATAGAAAGTACTAGTGTAATTGTGGGTTGTGACTGGACATTAGACTTATCTTGTATATTTATGTTTCAGACATGTTCTCTATATGGGTAGTTTGAGAACAGTTATGTTTTGTCCGCATGTTTGTAGATATCTTGGTTCCTATAAACAGGCTGGTTACTTTGGATCTGGTGCCCATAATGATTGATAAGTTTTCCAGTTTATTTTGAGGTTTTATCCTCTTCCGGGTAGAACATAGGCTTTATCAATTATAAAATAAAGGAGTGGCGATGCTCATCAGTTTCACTGAAAATGTGCTTCTTTCTGCCCCATGATTTACTCCTGAATAATGACAGAAAAGTTGCGATCATTTCCATGTTAGTGTGTTACTCATCAAAATTGCTATTATTTGTGTGGAATCTTATACTTCGTTTGTGAAAATGTGTAAGAACTCAAGTTTTTGGTTTGATTGCTGGCTTGCAGGGACTAGTTTCATTTCAACTCTGCGACGCTTGGTTCTTGTGTCCATATGCCGACCCACTTGATAACCTTGTTAGACACGAGAGCAGGGCACCATGTATTCCCTATCTAAGAGGACTTTCGTAGCCTTCTTCGATCTTCAATGGTGTGTTGAAAGTTGGTACATCATTTGGAGATAATGGACATGTATAACAACATCATTGTCCCTCGACTTTGTCCATTTCTCTTCTTTGCTAGAAGCCCTATGTTGGGAAGCTACATGATGAACTAGCTCGTCCTAGCTCTTGCTCGGAAACTGTTAGTTATGTGAACCAGGGGTGTAACTTTATTATGCTTTGCTAGCTATTCGTTAACTGGGTTTTTTTGGCCATTCGACAACTGTATTAACCAGTCTGCTCTCTTCGGCCTCTGCTCACCTGTTCTTGTATGTTAAATCACCTGGCCCAATTGGATTAATTATAATTAACCTGTCACTCGGTCAACTCTAACTAAAATTAGGCCTAGTCAGCTATATTTTACATCCCTAACTCTGATCCGATGATATATTCGTTCCATCTTACACAGCCAGGATGGTGTGTGAGATAGAATGAGAGGTTACTTGCATTCTTTCAATTGTTACACTACAAGTTCCAAGGGGTTAAGCTACTTCTTGCTTAGACGACAAGCAAAGCACGCGAATGCAGCCATTTTGGCTACTCAACTGAACTTCATTATACCTTTTTAAAAAAAGTAACTTTATTATACTTTATCTTATGACAATTGGGCTAAATAATTATATAAACTCTATCGTAAACACAACAATAAATCATATTATATTTTGCTAAAATAAAAAATTAAATACTATTTAAAATTTTATAATATTAAAAATTATATTTAAATTATAAAGTAAATAAATCATCGAAGAATTCTCTTTATTAAAAAAAAAAGGCATTTGCGTTTCTGAAACTAAAATAAATAGTCTTTGTTCGCTTCGATAAGTTAACGGCCCCTTTAGAACGGTACGTGATGTTTTACTATTCGAACATTTAAAGTTCCTCATTTCTCACTCCTGATTGGCCCGTGTCCCCCACGCACATGTACAACCTCACTTTTTGGCGGCATCGCATCAACGACCCCTTTCACTGTCTCCTTCCCCCCTAAGCAACTCTTCATCTTTAGCTTCTTTTCAAATTCCCATTTCTCTGTAACAGCAAATAATAACCACCTATCTGCATCTCCAGTCTCTAGAAATATCTGAAATTGTTTCATTTATAGTTTGGAGACTTCCTTTCTCTCTGTGTCTCTCAAGTTGATCTCTCTCATCTGTGACTACCAATGGCAGCTGATTCGAGCGAGGATTATTCAAGCTGCTTTTATCCGGACCGCCGTTATTCGAAGCAAGTTCGCGATAACGTTCATGGCTACATCTACCTCGATTCGGTATCTGCTTCTCAAACTAACGTTTAGTTTCTTCTTCGTCTTGTGTTCTCTAGAAGCTAATTGATAAATGAACATGGATTTGTGTTCTTCTTTCATTTTCCGTTTTTCTGTTCCTTGCTTTCGTTTTGGTTCCGTCGGTTTGGATAATACTGAGTTTCTTATCATATTTCGAGTTGGTTTGCTTTCCACTTTCAAATTTTGTGTTTTAGCCTATGCAAAATCGAAAACAAAGCAGAGTAAATAGGTATAGTTTTAGATTCTAAAAAGTTTAGTAGGTTTATGAATGAGGAGAAACTGGAAATAAAATAGAAGCAGAGTTGAGTAATGAATAAATTTTGTATTTGGCACCGGACTAGGGAGATGGATCGCAAAGCAGAGTATATTAACTTCCTGTTATCTTAACCTTCTACTATGATTTCCTTAGATATTTAGTTTCTAATAGAACGTCCTTCTCCAGAAATCTTCACTTGGTTTTTACTATAAGATTTGATTTAAAATTGCGATTTTCCATTTTTGTCTTATAGATACGATTGACATCATTGGTTAATCATCCTAAATCTACAATTGCACATGCATATGTGGATGCATGTGTTCATGTGATGTTATTATGCATAAGAAAGAGGAAATTTCATGCTATGGGTGTTAGTTGAAAATTGATGTGGGTGCGTGTTTGTTTCATCCACTATATTACCGTCTCTTTTGCTGTTTCTCCTGGAAAGAGCCAAAAGATGTGAAAAATCACTTGCTTACTTGGATGATTGGAACTCTGTTTTGTATATGTTATTATTAATAAAAGTTCAATGGATTCGATTTTCCTTGGTCGTTGATTTGAATTTGTTTAAAACTTTAAACTATTAGAAATATTGGCTGTCCTAGTTAAGACTCGGAACAAGTATAGTCGAAGTTGTAACCTAATTACTCTCTTTGCTTTTTCAGCTCTGTCTGAAGTTCGTTGACACTGAACAGTTTCAGAGGCAAGACTATGTCTATTCTACTGTGTTGAGTTCTCCTAAGATTCTGTTTTGCCTATCACTTCTTAGTGAGACCGTTACCTAACAATTTTGCTCCATATTGCAGACTTCGTGATCTGAAGCAACTAGGTGAGGATCAACCTTTACCTTGAGAAGACGCGAGTCCTCCGATAACAACAGCCTTGTCCGTTTTTGTGCTGTCTTATGCCCTTAGATAACATTAACTGCGATTACTGAATCATAAATATAAAGTTGTAGTATTTCTTCTTATTGCTTAATCATCCATTTCATTTAAATTGAGCCGTAGATTTACCTTTGTTGAGACTTTCTCATGAATGCTTTGTGATAGTTGAAGGTGCTCTCTCCAAGAAACTTATAGTAGTACTTCAGAAAACATTTAGGTATTTAAGAATGTTAGAAATTCAAGTATAAAAGTTATCTAAGACTTCCAGTTTGATATGCTTTATTGATGATCATATGTGAAAGTACAGTGACAGTTGTCTTCAATGATATTTGATATCACAGTTCCTACTTACTGTCATGGATTTCCATGGTACTGCAGTACCTAGTAATTATGAAAGTACAGCAAGAAATCGGCTTCCATTTTTCTTCCTATCCGGAGATTTTGACTCAAAAGAAACGATTTATGGTGAATTACCAGATTATGACTGGGTAGGCTGCTGTTTGGTTATGACCTGATTGCCAAATGCTTACTTTCATTGTCTATACAAGTTGGCTCAGAGTATTGACCGTCAGAGTTCATGACCAAACAAGCCTAGTCCTGCTCCAGGAATTAGCAGCAGTTCATGTTTATGTTTACTTGCTGCTTAGAAGGTACATCCTATGGATCCATTCAGAGAACCTTTTTTCTTATACAGGGTTGACTAACATGGTTTATCCGGGAGCTGTGCATTCTCGCTTTGAACACTGCCTTGGCGTGTATTGGCTTGCTGGTGAAGCAGTTCATAAGCTAAGAGCTCATCAAGTATGAATAACTCCTTACTCTGATCTTTTCGTTTTGGTCTATATGATGTTGGAAGCTTTTCGTGATGATAGACATGCTGTTTTGGTAGGGAAAAGAGCTTGGAATTGAAAACTTAGATGTAAAGGCAGTGAAACTTGCTGGTAAAGAAATGCTGTGCTATTAAGATTGCACTTCATGCTGTTTGTTCTGCTTGCTAACCATCGTTGAGTTTTTATATTAGGGCTTCTGCATGATATTGGTCATGGTCCATTCAGCCACTTGTTTGAACGTGCATTCCTCCCTCGGGTTCTAGGTGACTTGACATGGTAATCTAGTATCGTCGGTAGGATAGGCTGTTGGTCTTCCGAGACCAAAGGTTCAGATATTTTAATATATTTCGTGTTAAGCTTTTCCAGTTTCCACGCATCCAGTGATTCTGCAAAGATGTGCTTGGTAATTGGTAGGCAAGCATTAATGAGTGAATGTAATTTGGGAAATGAGAAGAAGAAAGCCACAAGATTAACTGTTCTTTCAAGTAATACAATAGTTAACATTCGATCATAATATAAAGCTTAATAGTTCTATTATGTTAATGGACAACTTGGAAGATGTAATGTTTTCGAAAATATATCAGGCTTCATTTAGATTCTTGATTTATAATTGAAATAGCTTTGTAATTCTTATGCTTGAAATTATGTAGTTTAGGCAGGACCAGTGAAAATTGAGTTTTTTAGGGTTGTACTTTTAGTCGTAGCTTATGATCAAAACTTTAATAAAAAAATTTGGTAAATGAGAGTACTTCCTGATGAGAATCCAATTATTTAACCTGCGTTTTCAAATCTTTTTCCAGGTCTCATGAGGACATGTCAGTGAAGATGATAGACTACATTGTTGACCTACACCATATTGATATCGATTCTGAATGCCTAAAGAAAGCAAAGGTTAAAAGACATTAATTTTCTTTGTCTACTACTTTCGTTTCATGATTGCCTCTTTTGCCCTTTTTTTAAAACTATGTTTGTTAAACTATCAAATATTACTCCCACTGCCGCACCAGAATGCTCAAATGTTTTGTTTCACTTATCAAGATTTTTTTTTTAACTTCTTTTATCAGCATGTAAGAGTAGTTTCTAGTTCATGTATAACAGGATCATCTAATAGAATGTAGGCCCCTAAATATGTATATTTCATTTTCCAGGATATGATCATTGCAAGCACTGAGCAGGCTTCTCAAAAGGTAAATCATCTTATGGTTAAAGCCTTTATTATCTGTGATTTTCAATTCTTTAAGCATCTACGGTTAATCATCGAACGCAAAAAATTTGATTTCGCTTCCAATTTTGACTATTCAGAAGAAGCATTTCTTATATGACATTGTTGCAAATGGTCGGAATGGGATAGATGTTGATAAGTTACTTGACCTCTCTATCTGACTTCCTATTTGTCATCAAATTTTTCATTTGACAATAATTTCTGATGCATCTGTTTTTTGCACTGCATTTCAAGGTTTGATTACCTTCTTCGTGATTCTCGGGCCTGTGGACTGGGCTGCAGTTTGGAGTTTGAAAGGTATGAAAGATTTGTTTCGGGAAGCTAGATATAATAACTAAAGTATAGAGGGATTCGTTTACGGCCCGTTGTTTGGTTTATGCCAGTATTGACACTGGCATATACTTACTTTATATTTTTTTTAATCTGTAGGTTAATGGATACCATGAGAGTAATGGATGATGAGATATGTTATCGTGCCAAAGATTGTGAGTAGATTTTTTTTCCATATTATAGGTAATCTATGTACTCTAACATGTATTTGCTGGTTTTTAATCAGATCTTACTGTCCACAAATTGTTTGTTACACGCGCTGAAATGCATCGGACGGTTTATGCGCATGCAAAAGTAAAGGTGCTTATGGGTTGCAACATATTCTCTTGAGGTTATCTAGAGAATAACTTAGATTTTCGTCCTAATCCACGGTTGCAATGATTCCACCGAATTGCAATTCATCATTCCGTATTGTGGCTTTTCGATGTTTCTTCCATGGCTGCTTTCATGAGTTGAACCTGTATCCTGTGCTGTCATATGTCATACCATCTTTTAAGCTAGAGCTGTTATCTACGTGATGAAGGATTGGGTCTAATGGTTTCTTTTCTCAGGCTATTGATTTAATGGTTGTTGATGCCTTAGCAAAAGCAAATGACAAACTTCAAATTTCTTCGCTAATTGACGAACCTGATCAATTTTGGACGGTCAGTGAGCTTAGACACTAATTCTAATAATTATTGCTTCAAGTATATGGCCTTACAGACGTCCTTTTGAAAATGTAGATAGATGACACGATTTTGAAAACCATTGAAATTTCTAAAGATCCAGAGCTCAAGGAAGCGAGAGATTTGATCCTACGTATACGTAGAAGAGATCTATATCAGGTATTCTGATATATTGCAAAGAGAAAATACTACTTCCTATGATGCATTGTGATTTATAGGCTATCTTCAGGACCTTTTTAATTTTTGATGAATAATAAGGTCTTATGGGTTTGTTATCTTTTGCAGTACTGCAATCAATTCATTGTTCCAAAGGACAAAATGGAGCACTTCAAAGACGTCACTCCTCAGGATGTTGTTTGTTCCCAGGTCTGTTAAGAACCCGCTCTAAGCTTTTCATTCCTCAAAGAAGTAAAATCATCATCTCAAATAATAAATTTGAAACCAGAGTTCTGGTAATGTTACACTAAACGAAGAAGATGTTGCTGTGAGCAATGTTAAAATTGATTTGACACGTGGAGAATCCAACCCTCTTGAACGGTATGTATGATTCGCGCATTGCTTCTTGGCTTAAAGCTTTATCTGTGGATGCCTTATGATACTTTGATCTGACCACAAGCTTTCTCATCACCTGCATGTATTCGCTGATCCAGCATCAGCTTCTTCGAGGTACTAATTTCTCTTACTAGACTTACCAGACTCCTTGTTGAACCTAGTGCTCGTTTCATTATGGACTCCTGTAGTATGTTTGATACTGCTCACTATATTTTTACCAAGAAGAACAGGCAGGCGATTAACTTTCATGAATAAAAATGGTCATTATTGACTCTGATAACAGAATAGGAATAGACAAGCATTGTATCATTTATAGCAGACGTCCTTCTTAGTCCACAAAATGCAAATCAACTTCATTTAGCATTAAATCACAAGATATGGGAGAGATAATTAATATGAACTGTATTTCATGATATCTAACACTAACAGCTTATAGTTTATCAGGACTATGAGACTGAGACGAAGCTCAGAATACCGGAGGAGAAAGTTACTCACTTGTTGCCTGCTTATTGCCGAGATACGATTGTCAGAGTGTACTCTAAGAAACCTGAACTGGTTCGTGAAAAAAGTTAGTCCCATAATTAACTTGGTGAAACTTCACATATCGCGGGCTAATTATCAATTTATGGCACATCGTCTTACAGGTGGAAGCAGTTTCCGAGGCCTTCCAAAATTTTCAGATAAAGAAATATGGAGTAAAAGCACAGGTGCACGATACTCCTAACAAGAAGAAATACCGAAAACTGTTTTGTTGATAACTACTTCCATCGAGGGTGGCAGTGGTACTGTTCCAACTTCCAAACATGTAAATTGTCCTACCAATATAAAACTCTTGTTAGATTTTGTATATATGTACTTCTTATCCATAAGAAACAGTTGTAGAACATATGAAACGTAAAAATCCATATACGTTGTGTTGCCTTTGCTCATCTCCATTACTTGCGTGCCCACCGTATACCAGCTCTATTAGCTACTCATTTCTGCCATATGCACTAGCATTTGACACCGATGGATTTTACGGCATGAGAGTTCTTAATATTCTTTGCCAGTCGTAGTCATCTATATGTCATTATTCGTAAGGATAGTCCTGGTGAGAGCCTTTCAATTAGCACAAAAGGTGCAATGAGTATCTATTGGTAGGTTCTACGAAGTTTTGGACTGACCGATCAATACCTCTGTTACTCTGAAGCGAATTAGACGCCGCCAAAGTCTATAGAGAAAATCAGAAAAACCATAATTGAGATTGAATATATATTGTCTGGATTGTACGCGGATTTATCAGAAGTAACCTCTTTATTATGTAGGGGTAAGGTTTTGTACTATTGACCTCTTCATAAATTATAGACACAGATCAATGCATTTATCCAGACTACTAATTAACGCATTCAGTGATTAACATAAAACTTTGGCTTGGATTCCTCCCACAATCATAAATTCCTATAACATTTGGAATTCTTACCAGAGTAGAAAATATATGTTATTTTGGTTTTTGCTCGCAAAAAGGAGACGACATACTTTAGGAATCCTTATTCGTGACAACATAGAATCTGCCTTCTTATAAATTCCCTCAAATCAATCAATAGGTACGCACATAGTTCCATAAACGTACACGAAAACGATCCTCCATTAAAACCCCAAAAAAAAAAGTTGTCAACTAAACTCAAAAAACCTTTTCTCCACGAATCATCACCAATCAAGAAGTACAATTTCCCATAAACAAGAATCGTCCTACGTACTCACATTCGCGAGATGACGATGGATTTGAAGAGCTTGGAACTGCTTGACAGACACCTAGATAACGTATGGAACATGCTACACGTCGATGAAAGGGCAAAAGAAGAATGGGAAATCGATCCCAAGAAGCTCCTCCTTAACCATGTTATTGCTCGAGGAACCTACGCAACCGTTCATGGTGCTCTTTATGAAGGCGGTAAAGTTGCCGGTGAGTGTTTGCGTATATATATTATATCGTCTCGCTACTTCGGTTTGTTTTTTTTTTTTTTAAACCATGCATGGCTTCACGTTCTGCAACTAAAACCCTAATAAAACCTCGTGCCGTTACTAGCTTTTCTGTGAAGAATAAATAAGCTGCTTCCTAGTTTCTACAATTTGGTTTTGCTTATTATCTTCGAATTGTTAATATGTTGTCATCAGTTAAAGTGCTTGACTGGGGACAAGAGGATATGAGAACAAAATCTGAAATAGATACTCTCAGGAGAGCTTTTATGCAAGAGGTGTCTGTTTGGAACAAGCTTGATCATCCCAATATTTGCAAGGTAATGTTGATAAATAACTGCATCTTATTATATTCTTTTTTCCTGATATGCTTAGATTATAATCATTATGTTTTGATTGTTCTCTTAATATTATTAGTGTTAAAAAACTTGAGTTGTTTTTTGTTTTTTTCAGTTCATAGGTGCTTTCATGGGTCCATCAGGCCTTGAAATAAACGCCAATAACGGGAAATTGGCAGCCAATATGTGTGGTGTTGTGACAGAGTATTGTCCTGGTGGTACTCTAAAATCTCACCTTACAAAGAATCTGGAAAGCAAGCTGGCTTTCAGCACTGTCATGGATTTTGCTCTAGATCTTGCAAGAGGGTCAAGTTTTCTTTCAGCATCATCTGATATTAGAATCTGTTTCCTGTAACTATATATCTCGTTCCTCTTGGCTTTTTAGCACTTACAAACTTGTACTTTTTCTTCTTACAGGCTGGTCTACCTTCATTCCAGAAACCTTGTACACAGAGACGTAAAGACTGAGAACATGCTTCTTGATGAAAATCAAACACTGAAGATAACTGACTTCGGAGTTGCTAGAATTCAAGCTACAAACAATAGCGAGATGACAGGCTTTACTGGAACACTTGGTTATATGGCTCCAGAGGTATACAATCAATAAATTTTATGATTCTTTTTCATCACTGTATCAAGTGAATGTTCACAAATGTTCTTTAGCGTAACCTTGCACTTGCAATTGAAATTTGCAAAGATCATCGACCCAAGTAGTGGATCAGTTATAAAACAGAAGTTGTCCAATCGATGTATGACAGGTTTTTGATAGCCTTAACATATGGGAGTTTCCCTTGACGCAGGTTTTTGAGAGCAAACCGTACACCAGCAAATGCGATGTCTACAGCTTTGGAATTTGCTTGTGGGAGATATATTGCTGTGACGTACCATATCGTAACCTTAGCTTCTCTGAACTGACGTCAGCTGTTACTTATAAGGTGAACATTCTTCATATTCTTATATTCCTTGCTTATACCCAATGAAGGTTTCTAAGAATAGTAGAGTTAGTGAAAACAACGTTTAAAGCCTCATAAAAGGACATTACTGGCACTGCAGAACTTGAGGCCATCAATACCCAAATGTTGTCCGAAGTCTCTAGCAACAGTGATGAAAAGATGTTGGGACGCAGACCCCAACAAGAGACCTGAGATGGAGGAGGTAGTCACAATGTTGGAAGCAATCAAACCATCCAAGGGTAATGGCATGATACCTCTTGACCAGCGTCCAGGCTGTTCTTGCTTCTTGAGGAGACTAGTCAAGGCCTTAAAACTTTGAAGATAGAAGAAAGTCACCGACTTATCAGGTGGTGGTGATGCGAATACTGAAAGTAAACCAGTAGCATCAAAGCTTTTACGTTATTTTCTGATTCATTCATTTATCAGGTGGCTGTAAATAAGGTGCTTGTGACATAACTGAGACAATTACGAGTGACATTTGTTTAGTGCAAATTGAAAACGATCTCCTTGTCATCAATAACCTGAAGTTGAAAGTCTGTTACAATCTTCTCAAGAAATTGTCAGCAAAAGATGCGCATACGTCTTCATAAGTATGAACGGCATAGCATACAAAGAGAATAGAGGCTTCCAATTCCAACAGAAAGGGTTGGATTTTAACATCAACATACTTAAAAAAGCTAGTGTAGAAAATTTGTTGCATTCCATCATGAATAAAGCTTCAGTCTTTCATATATAAATTCGCACCTTCCTTTCCTTTTTCCTTTGGGGTTGCCTATTTACACGAGTGAGCAGCCAGAATTGAAATGAAACAAACAATACAGCGGTAATGGTGTGTATAAGTTGCCTTGTACACCATCACGTCAGTAGATCCACACTATTTCTATTTCTATTTCTATTTCTATTCCAATTCCAACTCCCTCATGTACATTAGAAGTGTCATCTAACTCACCAAAAACTGGTTATCATGGAAATATCGCGGACAATTTCAGATGACATGTCAACAGCATCTGAAACATCGCCATAGGCTATGCAAAAGTACTGTGATAATCCTTTTGCATATGCAAATAAACTAAGTGTGCAAATGAATCAGGGGGAACCATCATCCGACGATTGAGCAACAGATTCTATAGTCGGATCACCGTCGCTTGCATTTTGGAACTTTTCCAAAAGCAACTTCCGGATTTTCACCCTCAAACTAGAGGCCTCTTCAGGTCTGAACCACTGCTTGCAAAACTGAAAATGAAAACATCTACTGAGGAAAATAGTCTCACTTCAAGAATGTACACAAGAATGCAGGTAAGTGGAGATACCATAGTCAGATCTCTCTTTTTCAGCCTCTCAGGAGCCTCCTCAATGAAGCGTTCCATGAAGAAAAGAACAAAGAGACCACAATCATAGTCATTTTTCTGTTGGGGAACCTGTTTGCAATTAGAGAGACCTTTGCTAAGATTATTCAAATTGTTTACTTCAGAAACACGTGGATTTATTTCATATTAGTTCACAGTGATCAAATTCTGACAAAGCTGACAAGGAAAATGGAAACGCAATGCAACTGTATGACATACATTTGACAATAACAGTCATGAGAAACCATTGACATCAAGAAGATGAAGTGATAAACTTTGTGGCAGTATTCATGAACAGGCACAATGGTTAGAAGTATAATTGAAGAAAGGTTATGAATGCACTAAAATCTATGCAACACTCACGTCAATCTTTTTCTGATTAATTCTCCCCGGCAGATAATTCCATATCTTATCTGAAATTGGATGGTCATAAGTCGCACTTTCTTGATTTAGATAGTTCCATTCGTCTTTCAGATAGCTGTAGTACAAAATTCACCATTCTTTAGGATGAAGAATGTATGTTAAAAAAGGTATGACTTGATGGTAATTAAGAGAACATGCATGTCAAAATATATACCTTGAATAGAATAATTGCCCAACTAACGTTGTCATGAAAACATTTTAACCAAAGAAGTCACTCTGCTCACACTAGAACAGCAGAACATGCAATTGCCATGATCAATTTAACTTACTAAATTTACTAACAGGCAACAGCTGAAAATGGCATTTCCTTCCCGCTGACGATCATTTTTAATACAATTCTTAAACTCCCAGAAAATTGTTATCTTTACAGAATCAGGAATAAAACAGAGGAATATATAAATCCAATAATGCAACATGCGTCATGTGTCTTGAAAGAGCTTCTAATCTGTCAAACCTTTTTATGTTATCAAAAACTGATCTGCTGGCATGAAGCCCCAATGAATCCAGGTGTAGGATTATTGGTCCTGATTCATCTTCCTTATCAGGGATGCAAATAATCACCAAACTCCAGTGAAGACTGAATCAGAATGCACAAGCACCTCAAATAAGCCAGAAAGGAGAAGAATAAATGGAGAGAGAGAAAAAAATACAGCACTATTGATTTCTAAATTGACAAGATGGAAACTGAACCAACACATTCACTTAGCTCAACGCGTCAGATGACCAACAAAGTCACCATGCCAAGTCATATTTATTTTCCTTCTTAAAAGATTAAAAAGCTAGGGACCTAATAGGTTAATCTTTCATTTTTGGTCTTTTGTTTTTGTTTTCAAATTTAAAAAAGAAGTGTGATTAATTTTCTATTTTCAATTTTTGTTTTTGATTTTTTCCTATTCCATAATTTATAAAAAAAATGATAAAAATTCGTTTTCACAAGTTGAAATTTTTTTAATCACAAAATTATCTAATTGTTTATTAAGTAATATAAACTCAATAAAAAATAATGACCATTCTAAGTTTACTATTGAATAATAAACATTTTAATTTATTTTTAGAAATAATAATGATTTTAAAAGATTATAAGTATTTTCAATTTTGAAATTAATTCAAGAATAAGTATACTTTAAATATTTAAAATTATTTGTATAAACTAACAACTTCAAATAATTATTTTAAAATCCAAAATTTTTAAATCATAAAAAATAAAATTTTATTTTAAAACTTGTATTTTAGTTCAAACTCGTATACATCATTTCATATACTCACAGTGCACAGGTCCATTCTAGGCACTTGATACTGAATTATTCTGAAATATGTGTTTCAAAATCAACCTAAAACTTCACATCTTTCTGCGAACAAATATCAAGAAGTCAACTATCGGGATGGATCACATTTGAAATGCCAACAAGTCATCTTACTTGCACATAATTAAACCGAAGCCAGAGAAATAAAAGAACTAGACACGCTAGAGTGCAGAACAGTCCACAACAAACAGAATAATGGCCTTCAAATTCATATAGGAGTAAACAGGAACAAATCAGACCCCAGATATCTGGTTGTAATCAGCCACCAGACCTAAGGTCAAAGTGGCTTTCTAATAGATAAAGCTCAGATATTCTTACTCTTCATGTATGGGAATAAGTACATACGCCTTCTGAAATAAGTTGACACCCCTCCACCATCTTCGGAACTTAGCAAAAGTTGATACCTTGTCAACCCCCTAAACAAATGAGCATGAATGGGAAAAGAGAATGTATGATTGAGCGATAAAAGATAAGAGCTAGAATAGTAAGAAATCGGCTACAATCAACAGCTAACTACAAAGAGGAAATCAAAATAAAATGACGAAGAATGTTCCCATACATGAAAAGTTCTCAATTTTCCCACTACATCACAAATTTTCTTCTGGATAATATCATTGACTAAAATATGATGCTTAATGATGCTAGCTTGTCCATAAGCCAAGAAAAAATGATTTCACAACCAAATTGCAGATCATTCACATTATTCTGGAAGCAATCAATGAAGTGGTTTTACAAATCAATCAAGAGTGACAAATGATCACCCAAAGAATTTAGAATAATCAATATCTTCCTGTTCAACTGGGAATACCAAGAAAGGCACTACCTTGTATGTTACTGCCTGTTTTAGCTTCTCGTAGAAGAATGTATTGAAGATGTGGTAGTCACAAGTTACCCTTTTTGCTGGAGAAGCATTCAACCATAAGTACCTAGGAAAAGGAATCAAAAGTGACCATGCATAAAATTTTAAGAAAATTTGTCCCATACCATCCACACAGACAACAGAACATGTATCCCAAAGGTAGAACATTTCTATTACATAGTCAAGAAGTTCTAGGACAGCATATGTAAAATGAAACTAGAAAACAACATGAGAAAAACTCACTTATCTTCCCTACCGCTTAGATATAATCATTTTACAGTCAATAAAAATGGATTATTATCTCCCATTTGTTTTTGTTTCAACTTAACTAACTCAGGACAAGAAAACATTGAACCTCATTCAACTAGAACCTTCAACTCCATCTTACAAAAGTGATCAAAAAGTGATGGGGTAAACAAAATGACTAGCTTCTCTAAGATAACTTCCCTCTAAGCTTTCAAACTTTACCACCCATTCATTTCCTAGATAGAACTCTGCTGTTGTGTAACATGTTTCTCCATGGATATACTCATTCCACTGCATAAAGCAGATTATCCTTGGTACGATCACAAAGAAGTTATTAGAAAATACAAAAGTTTATGGTTCACGAACCTAGCTCCAAATCTGTATCTATGAGTTTGATATTATCTACAGTAGCACTCATAATTTTCCAATCACCATGAGTCCAAAAGGTCAATATTTAGTGCCTCAAGGGAGCTTATTTAGCCTCGTCACACTGATGCGCTTGAGAAAATTTGACTTGCTCACCCATGAAAAGACCAAATAACTAGCTGAGCCAAAATTATAATCTCACATCATCCCATGCTCCTTGTATACTTCTTCAAGCTAAGCCGAACAAACCACTAGATCGATAATCAGTGTAGGCTCAATTATACCCCTGCTAATAGTACCCATTATTATTACTCAGTTACAGACTAATAAGGCCCATCAATAGGAAAAACAAAAGCTACAATCAACTCCACAAATCCAATCAGCACACTTAAATTCTTGAACACAAGAAAAGGAATAAATGGAATTTCAAACAAATTTGTCATGCAATCTGAATCTCTGACCTCGGCTCAGAAGATACCAGAATAAGAACATCAAAAGAAAAGGGCATCTGAACATAATTACCTGATGTAAAAATTCATGATTGGTGATGTTAAATAGCCTTCAGGACCAAGGCAATTTATATCCGTGTGAGAAATTTCAATAGACTCAGGATCATCTCTGGGTAACAGATAACATGAATTAGTGAGCATATTTTGGACAATCTCTACCAAATATTGTTACCACTCCAATATGATGTCAAAAGGAACAATTCACGCCTTTGAGGAAGATATGGCATACCGTGAAGGATAGTAAATTTTAGCATCCTTCCTACTGAAAGAAACAAAACGGTCCAAATTCATTTTCGGCAACAAAATGAAGAGTTGGAACAAATGGAGAACAATAAGAAAAGAAAAGGTACAGGTTGTTCCAGTTACCATTCAGCAAGTTCGCTTTCTTGCTCTATTTTCTCCACAGCTTGAACCTCATCCTCCTCTAGAAGCACAACTGTTTGTCCCTACAAAAAGTAATTTTATCCCAGATTTGTTCAACTACTTTGGATAAAAAGCAATGCATCTGTTCCACTAAAATTTCTACTGCATGTACGGCTCTGAAGTGTTGTTGGCTAGAGAAATTTCATGCAACCAAATAACTTGTTCATGATTTTGTAGTTGTACTTTTTCATATGTACATCTATTATCAAGCACTCCTAATATTTATTTTCTATGAATACTGGTATATATAAATTCTAACATCAAAAATCATAAGACTGCTCCAAAGAAATACAGATATATGTTCACAATGTACAGTCAGATAAAATGGTACATCGATCCCAGAGGCTCCATAAACATGGCTTCTTATGGAAACATGCATTTATGGAACATAAGCAGATCCGTTAAACAAAATCATCCCAGATGCTTCGAAGTCAATGGAGGGCATAGAACATGAGAAGAGAGGGAGAGAGAGATTAAAGGGGCATACCTTGTTACGCACAGAACCATTTAAAGATGCAACATGAGAACCTTCCTCCCTGGAAAAAGAAAAATAGAAAGCATATACTTCACCATTCAAATCAACTAAACCAGACAAGCAACTCAATAAATCATGTGTGAGGACCATTACATTCAAAGCTCGGCCCAAATGAGTCGACATAAGGATAAGAATATTAATTTGTCGAAGCATGGTTCTCTAAGTTATACCGTGCACACCAGGAGAAAAGGGAATAGGTATACTCAAGGTTATAGGGGAAGAAATCTAACAATATTCTGGTGTCACTTGAATGACTAAAATCACACTTTACTTCATGCACCAAGACCTACCCACAGCCCCATTTTCATCCCATAAACATAGAAGAATTACTGCACCAGATACCATTGACCGTGAAAACTACAAAATGCAATATCTTTCTAGAGCCTAGAACCTTAAAATGAAAATAGTTAGCACCTGACAATTAGATCATTGTTTCTAGAGAATAGGCAAATGCATCCAAGCACTCAAATATAACTAATAAAAAGGAAGCTTGACTTGGGTATACAAGATATCTATTTCAAAGGAGGCATCTAACTACACATATAACATTATAAGGAAACACAAGGAATCAAGATAACTAATTGCTTACTTCTTTGGAAACCCATAGGATGAATCTTTCCCATTATGGCGGAACAAGTCAAGGGAAGAACTTGAACACCTTTGATCACTTTTTAGAAGACGGATTTTATCTCCATTATGCAGACTGCTGACACTTCGAAAAGGCCACCGCCTTGATGATTGGCCTTTGTGTGTTCCCCTTGGTGAGCCTCCATAAGATCTAATTTTCTGGTGATTATGATGATTCAAAGTAGACAACTCTTCACTGAATGCTCTGACTACTTTACAATCTGTCTGTTGAGGAGATACAATAAGGTAATTGACAATCATTGTCTGCTGTGATCAGGCTAGAAAAGTAAGTCATATGAAAACCTGCTTTCAGCAACATACATTTCCTTCCATCCTTGTACTGAAATTCGAGGCAAATGAGGGTTGCGAATCAACTTGAAGCACTACATTATTATAATTGGAGCCATCTGAAGCACAAGAGAATGCATTTAAGTCACCTAAAAACATGATGCCTTATATACTATAACAATCCACCATCCTCTTCGTATAAAGCTCATTCTTCAAGAATTACTAAATACTGATTTAAGAATTTTCAAGAAAATTTTATAAACAAAGGCCAGAATTTAAACTTGGCTTTGGAAAGATCATAGAGAAAAGAGGCAGAGGGGCAAATAACACAAGTTGAGCTTACCAACACCGCTTCTACCTGTTGACTGTGTGGACTTATTGTTTTCATCAACATCCTGCCCACTTGAAATGCAATGAATCAAGCTAATTTTCATGCAAATTATAAAAGTATTATTCATTATGACTTCTCTTTTTTTGGGTTTATTGTGTCCGTTGGACCAAACTGGGTCTGCATATTGAAAAGGGTTTTCCTTTCTATCTTAACTCTATACCACCAACACTCTCAAGGTTTTGCAGCTGAATTGTTGAGGTGAAACAAAGAGTTCAAATAACTGTTTGTAAATAGATAAGAAAGGCAAAGAACCAGATAGAATTCCAAGCTCACTAGTTTTTTTGGGTTGTTACCTGTACGTGTCAAAATCACTTAAAGCGTGAAATACAAATAGCAGGCCAGAAACCTTATTACTAAAATATCGATGATCGATAAGAGGATGTACAAGCTTTCCCAGGTAACAAAAGAGCCACGGTAAATCATCTAAACTACCGAAACGCGAGAACTGCTTCAACCAAATACATTATGAAGGGGGGAAAAATCCAATCTTTCATCCATACGCAACCAAAGAACCCATAAGAAGTCCAAAACACTTTCACCCATTTGATGAGCAGCAAATACAAAAGAGGAGAGTAAACCCATGAGCTGAAAAAACCAAGCCAAATAGAATAACAAAAAGTTTACCATTTGGTGGGATTGACACTTCCTTCGCACGCGCTCTTCCTCGAAAGCCTTAACAGTGTCAAGAATCTTCTGCCCTCTGTCGGGCAACACCGACCTCATCGTGGAATAATTGCTTTTTTGCCTCTTAATCGCTTCCTCAAGCTGGTGATCACTCAGGAACGCCATGTCCTCTCTCTGGGAAACCGTCGGGGACGGTTGAGGTGGGTCCTCTCCGTTTTTTACGACCACCAGAACCGGGGGTTCGCCGCCGTCGTCCTCCAGTATCTTGTTCCAGTCAATGTCTAAAGGCCTCTTCTTGCAATCTTCCTCCTCCATTAACGCACTTCGCTGAGGAATGAATTTGAAGGATATTTCTTATGTTTTGTTGGGTCACGCACAGAACACACTCTCTTGGTTTCGTCTCTGTAACTGATTGAAGCTGAACATAAGGAAAATGTGGCGATGTACGGTAAGAGGCAGCAACCTTGGACCAGCTGTGGGGACTGAAAATGTGTGTGCCTTTATGACATATAGAATATTGATGACCAAATATGTAAACCCCTTTCCTATCTTTTGTTGCCAATTACGGTAAGGTGTTATTGAAATTTTAGTTAATATCAAAATAATAAATTAAAAACAAAAAACAAAATTTCCTTTTATCCCAAATTGTCCCTCCCCCTCTTTCTCAACCCACCTCCATTCAGTTCTTCCTCCTATTTATCTCTGAACTTTCTCTTCTTAACCTCACAATTAAGTTGTCTCAGCTTTAATTCCTGGCATCAGATGCATTCTCCAGCGAGCTTCTGTTGACTTGTTGTCACTAGTCATCAAGCTTCTGTCGACTTCCAAGGTTTGTTTAATTGTTGTCATGCTGTAAGGGTTGGATCAAAGAAAACATAATATTACTTCTAGTAATATACGCCTTTACAAGAACACTTTTATATCTCAATGTTCTAGTTACTACATTGATCATCATATCATATTAACAAACATCTATCCTAGTGGATGTCATAAATTGTGGACAAAATGACCTTGATCTAAAGGGGGAGATGATGCAGTGGCAGGGAAGAAGGTTGAAGATACATATTGAGAGGAAAAGATCAAGAAAAAGGCCAACTAGATTACAAGATGATACATATTTCTTAGGAAGTGGGATGAAACAAGTTGATACGAAAATTTCAAGAAAACAAGGTTCTTGAAACCCCCTAATCCTATTGAATCAAAACCCTAATCTTTCTATTCTAAAAACATGCTAGATCAAACCCCAAATCATAAGTTTGAGACTCAATCCTAAAGAAATCAGAAATCAATTTTCGTCGCAAATACTTACTTATTGATGCAAATTAATTTCTTGAAGTAACCATGAAGACATTCACGCCTTCCTTGAAGAACTCACTTCTGAAATTTTATTAATCAACCAAATCGGATATAAAAGTTGTTCTCCCAAAACCCTAAAATATAAGTATTTATACTTAAGTTAAATAATAAAAGACTTGGGCTTAAATAAAACATGAAAGCCCAAAATAAATATAGCTTAAAATAAGTCTAAAATAGAATAATAAAAACACGTTTAGGCCTAGTCCAACGCGCTTCTAAGTCTGATCATAGGCGCGTCTCTCCTCTTGGGCTTGATTGATGATACGCAGCTCAATACAATGATCTTCAAGTCCCAAGTGAGTTCAATCCAAGGATTTGAGATAAATGAATCAATTTCGGCTGTGATTTAGATAACTCTCCTCCAATAGGCTTGGTGCACTCCATCCTCTCCACAAATTGGCCCACATGCGCATAGAAAGCCTCCTTGAGTTTCTCGGTCCTAGCTCTGGACATAGGCTCAACTGAAATGACAAGCTCACCCCCATCACGTACGCCATCTTTATGATGATCCTTACTCATGCTCACATCACAAGTTTTACAGCAGACCCCTGTTTTGTACAATCACCACAAACAAAGCCTCACATACATGATCCAAGATATCCATATTCTCTTTGTTTCATTTTGCTCTTACTTGAACATCATTAAATGAAAGGCAACAAAATATTATCAGGAAGACAACACAATGGCAAACAAGAAAACTATAAATTTTTCATAATCTAAATTGCACTCAACCCTAATAAAAAGATAGCATTATAAAGACTCGGATGTTTCCTCCATTACCTTGGTTTGTTCAAATTCAAATGCTTGGTGTTTTACCAATGTGAGGACTAGTAAAAAAATAAAATTTCTCTGAAGTTGTTATTAGACAATAGATCATGGCTAAAATGCTCGTCTAATAGAAAAGGATTTGACAGAAATTTCAACAACTCAACTGAGCCTTGCCAATTTTTATTACATTTATTATGATCCAAAAAATTTGAAAACCAACTAATTCCAACATCAAAACAATCTTGATCCGATGACGGCACGTTTAAAGATGACTAAGCTGCAAATGTGTCTCTAGTCTTACATGGTTTTAGGTTTCCCTATACCAATTTAGGATTGCTTGAGGCAATTGAAGCCAAGTTGCCCAAAATAACATTAATAGACACTTCATCATCTTAGAAGCCAGTTGCAAGTTCAAAACCTGTTGTTTCATCACTGTGACTGTAATCTCTAATGTGTGAAATGGGCTTGTTGTGTAGGAAAATCCCGGGAGGTACATCATATGTACCAGGTGCGGAAAACAAAAATTTTTGTTAC
>JANZXV010000001.1:4413655-4424299 GCA_027576455.1 Erythroxylum roigii | reverse complement strand
AGCTCACCAAGTGCAAGACATCAATACTGACAAGCCGTGCATCCGGACCCTCAATGGTCACCAACAACACATTTCCAACAACATCAGGAGTTGTCTTGTTGTTAACGATTTCTTGCATGTTAGAATACTGAAGATAAACAGTCTTCCCCCGCACTTGAATACAAAAATTGAAAGGTACGTACAATACAAAAATCCCGACTTTCTATTCAGACAAACAATACAAAAAAATCATATACCTTCAAACAAATCCGAAGCAAAGGAAATTGAAAGGTACGTACCTCAATTAAACTGAGATTGAAGGAGTCGTGAGCTTGAGGCTGGACGGTCGTGGATTCAACTACTCCCGAGAAGGGGAAAAGCGAGAAGGAGAAGCAAATACTGGACAGTCGTGGACTCAGTTGTTCCTGAGAAGGGGAAAAGCGAGAAAGCGACGCAAAGTACAACATAAGAAGGTGTTTGATTTCCAAAAAGAATGAGCCATTTAAATTTCAGAAGAATTAAGAATGAATGCTCTGCGTAAAGAAGAATGAACCATTTAAACCATTATTCTCACAAGCATTAAATGCTTTGCGTAAAAGAAAGTTCTAAAAGCATTAAATGTTGTGGTGGGAAGCTGACATTCTGAAAGAAGCATTTAATGCTTGATAAAGTATTGAAATGTTTTGGAGGGAAATGGAAGGGTAAGGATTGAGGTTTAAGTAAGTAAGTAGATTTACGATCAATCATCCTTTTCCAACTATATATTTTCACCAAATGGAGATCCCTACTTCAATTTCGGATATTTGAATAATTGGAGACCAAATAGACTTTCAAGTGCAAAATTCTAGAGCAAAACGAGGCTAACACGAGACTACGAGTCATCAATTGATAAAAGGGCATTTTCCAAATAATCTAAGGAAAGACCCACGAACTAGATCATTGAACATTGTAGTTGGGTAGCAAAGAGGGTTTAATTAAAAAAATTTGTAGATAAGTCCTTCAATTTTTTAAGATTTACAATACTGGCTTATATTTGGTCAGTATTTTAAATGCTGGCTAGTATAAAACAACATTACCGGTACTGATGATCGATGCCGAACAGTACGATTTCTTACCATTTTCTATTTGGTACGATATAAAATTCATAATATTGATATGGAGTGGATTATTGTAGATTTGGATATGAAAATCTGAATGAAATATTGGGTTGTCTTTTTTTAAAAAAATTATTGTGTTGTCTCTTAAAGAATTGTAGGCTTGTAGTTTTGTTATGTTAATTAAAATTAGTAAATGAAATATTGTTCTAATAGAGAATGAAAAGTTAGCGAAAAATTAGTGACTGAAAGATTAAAATTAGTAAATAAAAGATTAAAATTATTTTGTACCTAAATTGGGTTATATTATATATTGTAAAAAAGTAGTTGCCATAAAATAGTTTATGAATTGAACTATGTAATCATACAAAATAGATTCATTTATAGTTACATTATGTCATAAAATAAAATTAGTCATAGTCGTGAATTTATGATTGAATTATGTAAAAAAGAATTTAAAGTTGTGAGTTTATGTCTGAGTTTTGTAATCACACAAAATAGTGGATTTTTTCTCAACAATTTAGATAAGAACTTGTATAATCGGTCACCTATGTTATGAAATCTCTAATGTAATTAATAATTCCAAGAAATTGTTGAATTTGCTTTGTGTTGAGATTTTCATTAGAAAAATGTAATAACTCACTAACTATATGTGGGCCAGGATGATAAAATCCATCATAAAAGTTCATTTCCAAAAATTTTGTTTAGGTTGCTTCAATGTGATTTTTCTTAGCCAATAGAATAATCTCACATTGTTTTGTGAGATAAAAAAAAATGGAGTAGTACCTTATAATCCTCATAGGTCTTAGATTATAATAGAATGTCATCACTATAAATCAAGACATTATTAAGAAAGGCTCATAGATCTTTGTTATAGCCCTTTGAAATAGTGATGGAGTAACTTTAAGTCTAAATGTTATATCAATCTATTGATATTGGGCATTAGGGACGTCAAAAGTTGTTATGTACCTTTCTTGTAGGTTTATTTCAGGTACCAAAAACCTGCCTTTAAGTTAAACTTTGAAAAAAAATTTCTTTTTAAAGAAACAAGACCTGAGTATTGATCTTTGGTATTAGAAATTTATCATCTTGAATGATTGCATTCGGAGGTTAATAATCAATCACTAACTTCTTTTTTCCTCTTTTTTGTTTTGCTCTTTTGTTCATATTAAAAGCTTGGCAAGCCTAATATGATTTTATAGGCTCAATTAATCTTTATTGAAGCAAGATATCACACTCCTCTTATGCTAGCTTCAAATCATCAAGATTCATTATAGGATGAGTGGCTTTGGTAGGATTGATATCCTCTTCTTTTTTTTGAAAGGTAAATGAATGAAGAATTGTGGATTCTTCCAAAGAGCATGTCAATGTGAGAATTGTGCAAGGATCTCAGGACAATGGTCCAAAAATTGATCTCATAATACTCCATAATGATGAGGAACTTGAATAAGTTCAAACATGTTTGTATATCAGTATAAGCACTAAAATTGGGTTTGCATTTAATACTAACAAGTAGAACTTGCAATGAAGATGCCTTACAATATACATCCATACCAATTAGGATATCTAGGCCAGGGAGACGACTACCAAGAACTTTTGTCCATGTAACACAATTAGGGAAAAACCTTATCATTATTTTCTTCTTTTGATAAGCCTAATTTTAAATGAGTTTTCATCAACAACTATGAAATATTCATCATGAGGTATCCATGCTTCTGAAGGTAAGATGTTGGGCTTCATAATACTATTACAAGATCTAGTATCCATATATCCAATAGCTTTAATTGAGTTATAATATTTGTCATGTAACAATTAGATATGAGAATAAGGATGTGCAACAATGATAAGCTTT
Organism: Erythroxylum roigii; assembly: GCA_027576455.1. Taxonomy (NCBI): domain Eukaryota; kingdom Viridiplantae; phylum Streptophyta; class Magnoliopsida; order Malpighiales; family Erythroxylaceae; genus Erythroxylum; species Erythroxylum roigii. Next base: position 4,421,374 of record JANZXV010000001.1, on the reverse strand, counting down.
TAGTTTATTTTGAAATATGGTTGTGGTAGCATATATAGGTTATCATCCTCAATATCATCATTTGTAAAATCTTCAAATGAGTCAAATTCACAATCAAAGTAATCGATAGGCATAATAGTCTCAATAGATTCCAACAGTTTCAAATCCTTTTTTGTCTTGTTCGAACATTGTCGAGTAAAATGTCTTGGTTTGCCATTAATAAAACATTTATCTGATTCTTTAGAATGAGGAGTTCTCTTTTAAAAGAATCTAATAGATCTAAGCCTTTTACTTCTGCTGAATGGCTTTTAATAACCTCCATTAGAAGTTTGGAATTTTTGAGATCACCTAGAGGGAAACTTCTTATAGTGATATTTCTTTTTAGGAGACATTCATAGTCTTTTTTCAATTTACATTTGATCTGTAGATAAGGCTTATTGCAAGCCTTCCTCAAAAGAGGACTCCCTTTAATCATGTTTTTGAAAAATGTTTGTTAATCATAGAGTTTATTAAGAGATAAGAGAGGCTAATACAAGTAGATAAATCTCACAAAAATATATTTCTCTCATATGTCTTCGTAAGGCAACAATGATCCTTTATGATTCAAGTTGAAGTTCATCTGGAAAGGATGCAATGAATGTATAATGGAGATTGACATCATTAAAACCATTAAGTAGGTAATAACATTCCATCATATGTTGATAATGCTTTTAAAGATCTCTCCGATCTGTAGAACATCATTTCATTTCAAAATATTCTTACTAGACTTGCTGCTCACCATGACGAATATCTATGGATGCTAAAGTTTTCTATAATAATCCAAACTTTGCGACCATTCCCTTAAAGTACCAATAAAATAGGAAGTGAATTTAGACAATATATCTGTCAAAGTAGTATCAGGTCGAGTCATTTGCAAATCAATTCAAGCATATAATTCATGTAGACGATCTTTCCAGTTTTTTGGTGGAAGATCATCAAAGATAAACAAGGGTCCTATGGTAGGATAAGGTGGAGTTATTGGCATAGGTGGTGGAGGAGGTCTAAAGGATTCAATCCCTGTTGATTCAGCTTCACTTATTTCTAGTTCAGCCTTAGTTTGTTAAGAAGTATATGGCATAGTCATCATTATCTGAGTTAATTTAGATAAGTTTGCAAATTGTTCTGAAACCTCATAAGATTTTTCAGAAATTTCAGAGTCTTTAGATATTTGTCCTTCATATTCAATTGTGTTAATGTCAGATATTAGTTTTAGAGTTATAATGAACTTTTGTTGAGGAGCTTTATCTTTTTTAATGGATGGAATAGGTTGAGTTTTTGGTAGTGAATAAGGTGGAGTTTTAATTTGCAAAGGTTTTGTCCAAAGGTCAATAAGTTCGGTGTATGAGGGTGATAGATCAGTTTTCTTTTCGACCTTAGGTTTTTTAAGGTTTTGTTGGTCTTGTTTAGCTAGTAGACTGGGGAGTGGCTTGTTATTTGAATAAAGGATAATTCATTTTGAACACCTTCTCATAATCAACAGCTTCAAGATAAGTTGGAGTTAAATAAATAAGCTGAATAATTAGAAATAGTATAGTTCCATAAGCAATCTTTGACTGGTCTATCTGTATGACTGCTTTCATACGCTAAAGTACTTTTTTGACTCATTTGAGTTTTTGCTCTTTGGTGGTGAAATCAGGTCCTTTATTATATGTTTAGCACATGAATAGGTACCCAGGTCAATGCCATTTACTCTAGACCTCGAACAGTGTAAAGATTGGTAAAGTACATGTTAAGTACATGAAAAATCATCAACATAATAGTGTTTTCCTTCAAAAAGAGCTATCTTAGAAGGTCCTCATGCATTAGAGAGAACATAATCTAAAATACCTTTGGTATCATGGATTGTTGTTCCAAATTTTACCCTTGTCTTCTTCCCTTTGGCACAATGCTCACAAAAATCCAATTTGCAAGTTTTCACTCCTTTCAATAATCCTTGTTTTACTAAGAGATTTAAAGATTTTTCACCTGCGTGCCCCAAGCGCATATGTTATAACCTTGTTGCTTCTAACTCCTTTTCATCACTAAAAGCTGCTATTGCTGCTATATTCCGTACTCCCTTTAATACTATAAGTACACCAGAGATAATCTTCATCACTCCATATTTTGCTACCACCTTAAGACCCTGTTCTTCTAGGGCTCTTACGGAAATGAGATTCTTCTCCAAACTCAGCATATAACGAACATTTGTCAAGATTTTGATTGATTTATCTTGATTCCCTAAACGAATGAAGCCAATCCTATGTATGGTAAAAGGGAAGTCATTAGCTGTGTAAATAATTCCATCTTTTAGTTCTCTAAAATCATAGAACTAATCCCAATTAGGACACATAGATGACTACATCCTGAATCAAGCAGCCATACACTAGAAGAATTAGTTGATGACGTAACATCAAGCGAAAAATCTGAGTCTTCGTCATTACACTAAGCTATATTTGAATATGCAACAACTTTTCCTTTATCAGGTTTGCCTTTATTTTTGAACTTAGGACAATCCTTCCTCTAGTGTCCTTTTTCTCGACAAAAGGCACATTCATCTTTGCTCAATTTGGACCTCAAATTCGATCTCCCTTTCTTTCCTTTAAATTGGCTATGCGAACGACCTCTGACCACCAAAGCTTTTGTTACTCCACTTGTACATTCTTCCTTTGTCTTCCTTCTTAATTCATAACTGTACAAAGCAGTTGTAACTTCACTAAGAGACAAAGCAGCCTTCCCATGAAGTAGAGTAGTTTTAAGAAACTCAAACACCTTAGGAAGGGATCCCAACAACATCAAAGTTAGATCTTTATCTTCAAATGTCACATCCAAATTTATTAAATCAGTAACTAACTGATTAAAACTGGTGATGTGATTATTTATATTGGTACCTAAAATATAAGGAAAATGAAACCGTCTCTTCTTCATATGGAGCTTATTTTAACTACTTTTCTTCAAGAATTTTTCCTCCATTGCGTTTCACAATTTATATGCTGAAGTTTCTTTCGAGGAATCATACTTTTGTTCTCTAAAAAGACACAATCGAATTGTACCACATGCCAAACGATTTATAGTCATCCAATATTTCTCCTCAACATCATTTGATTTCTTTTCTTTAATGACAATGTTAAGACCTTGTTGAAAAAGGGCGTCTTAAATCTCACTTTGTCACGTTCCGAAATGACCCATACTATCAAAAATCTCTGTCGCAAATCTTGCATTTGTCACTACAGTTCTTGTCAAAATGGACGAGGAAAAAGTAGTCAACATGGATGGCATGAACTTTTTTCTATCTTTTGTCATCTCTGCTAAAATTTCTATTCAATAGCTATCGATGCGAAAAGTCAAAAGCTCAAGGAAATCTTTTCTGATGTTAAGATTAGACTACATTGTAACCATGGAGCTTAGTAAGCAGAAACCTTGACTCTGATACCAATTGTTGCGAAAAGTTGGGTTAATTTTTGCCAATTATAACAAATTCACCTCGAACACTATTGCACAGATGAATAAAGTGTGAATGATTGTACCAAAAAATCACACCAGGTAAATTCTTAGAAACTACTGGAGGAGTCATAAACGGTCCAACTTAAAACTCAATCTCCTTGACATAATTTTCCTAAATATGTAATTTAATAGCATAATAATTCACTACAACTATACTTGACAATAGCTATTAAATAGACAATAAATAAGACTAGAATTTAATAAGGTTCAGCTAATTATGTCTACTTTCTCATATACTACTAAATTAATATTTTACTATTTCAAAGGAAATAATACAAACGAAATATTACAATGAAAGAGAAAATTTTTGCCTTACGAAAAGATAGATAATTTTGAAATGTATTTAACTAAGGAGGGGAGGCTACTTTTATAACTTTAGGAACCTCCACAATTTCCATAAATTTTTTATGTAAGTGAAATTGTGGGATGAGCCTATAAGAGATTTGAAGAAGTGGAATTCACTAAGGTGGAGATTTCTTGAGTTGTCAGCAATTTTAGCTTATTTCACAATTTAACCAATATAAAAAATTTGTGAGGATGACGGAGGTTTTTTAAGTTATAAAAAGTTATACGGTATCCTTGTTCTTCTATTCTTAAATTTTTCATTTTCCATTTTCTTTTACATTAACGATATTGATAAGTAACTGTAACAGGGGAGAAAGAGATTCTTCCTGGCATCCAAAGACTTGAAATTGCAATTGATAGTGCTACAGCCTACAGGTCTTTCGTTTCTCCACAACTACCCAGAAGGTTGTATTGTTCATGGAGACATTAAGGTGCGTAATCTTTCCAGCTTTATGAATGATGAATCGTGTTGCTATCTGATTTGCTGAATACATGCCGCATTGCAAACCAACCAGCGTCCTCCTCACTTCTGACTTTCACGCAAAACTCTCAGACTTCGGATTATCAAAGGTTATGGATGTAGGTCAGTCTTTTGTAAGCTCAGAAGTGAGGGTACATTTGGCTATGTGGATCCTGAGTATCAAAGAAACCACCATGTAAACGCTAAAGGGGATGTCTACAGTTTTGGGATAATGCTACTGCAATTGCTCTCGGGGCTAAATAAGTTGGTAAGAACCAATAAAAAATGAGTCTCTATGTTGGGCACTTCCTTGTGTTACCAATTGTTCCTGACGCGTATCTCCACTCCTCAGGCAAAATTTCTTGCAAGAGGTGGGGATGCGATACAATTTGCAGATCCCAATAATTTTTACAAAAATTAACAACATTCTTATTGTTACAAAATTAGAAAGGAATTATACACAATCATGTATTTGTACAATGCCTCGTGAAAAAACACAGAAGCTGATATAGGATCATGGATATTAGCTCATTAAAAACAGCTGATATCACATAACCAAGAGAAAAGCAAACGACCATCCCTACACAATGAGCGTATGTACATGGATGGATGCTTGGAAAAAACCAAAAAAATTTAGGCAACCCTAAAAAATTTGGGCTACCATACATGAATAAATCGTTCTCGAGAAAGCACTGAAGTCTTCGATGGGGAGGAGTTTCTTTCATAAAATTCATGGAGAATCCTGATGAGAGTACTGGCTTTCTTGCTTGCTTTCGATGTGCCTTCAGTGAGCTGGGAATACAAGGATTCCATAAGTGAAGCGTTCTTTATTAGAGCACCAACTACATCTTGGCCACCATTGATGCACAAAGCAAGTAACAAAGACACACATTGCTCCTTTGCTGTCCTTGAATAGGAAGAAAGAAAGATCCCCAGGATCTGAGGCAAAGCTCCATTGCAAAGGACTTCTTTTGCCCCGTCAAAATTTTCAGCTAAAGTTGCCAAAACCGCCAACGAATCAGTGATCAGTTCTTCTCCTTCAGAAGATGTTAGAAGACTAAGAAGTAAAGGAACTATCTTGGCTGTAAGAACCCTCCAGTGATTCCCATGGCACATAAGCAGCCCATAAATTGCAACCAAAGCATTCTTTTTGCCTCGATCACTTCCTTCATTCACCATTTCTACTAAAGCTGGTATAGCGTTTGTACTTTCTCCTATCAATTTCCTGTATTCTTCGATGGAAGCAAGGTAAAATATTGTCGCAGCCGCATGCTGCATAGCCTCCATCTTCAACCCCCTCCTCAGAACATCTACAATCAACACCAATCCTCCATTCTCAACAATGAGAGCTTTGCTTCTTGAATGCTTGGAAAGATTCAACAAAGCTGCAATAGCGTTCTCTTGACACACAGCATCTTCAGACAATAACAAGTTCAATAGATATGGAATCACTCCGGCTTCAGCTAAGCAAGACCTATTGAAAACACTTGTCTTGCTAAGAATCCGAATCTCATAAGCCGCTTTGTTCATATCTTCACAACCTCCATTTTCAAGCCTGTTAGCAAGAAAACAAGCAACCATTTTGATTGCACCTTCCGCAGCCAAACTGCCAGCAGCAAGCGTCCTAGTCACGTCCCGATTCTTATGATTCGACTCCACAACCACCGGTAAGCCATGTTCCACACAGTATTGTTGAATCAATCGCTTGACAGTTAAGTTAGGTATAATTTCAGTACTAGTCAGCTTTTTTCCTGTCTTAGGACAAGTTTGATTTCCATTCCTGAACCACTTCAATATCGAAGACCGATCATAAGTATGTCCTGTCTCTAACGTGACAGGATCTTCCATGATCTCAAGCGAAATGGGACATCGAAAATCATCGCTGTTAAGGCACCTAACCCCATCTCTCTGAAATTTACTCTCAAGATCAACTTGTTGGGCGACTCCATTATCAATGGGATCAAAAAGCACGCACCTTGAATAACTCATCAGCGCCATCAAGCTACTCAAAAGGGTCAAGTCTCCTTTTCCCTCTGAATATTCAAGTTCCATCTCTGCCCCTAGAAACTTCACCTCTTTTCGACAATCATTCCACTTTTTCACTCCAATGTAATCCAAAACCTCCTTCAGATCACTTTTCTCAGGATTCGCACCATCCTGAAACTGACTCAGAATTGACATAACTTCACCTATGACCCGTTTATCTTCTTGGTCGACATCGAATCTCGCCTTACGCGCCTGCCTCGCCACCAATTCAACCAACTCCTTCACTTCGCCGGAAAGGTCCAGTAACCAGAGCGGCAAAACATCCAGACTCATTGCTACGGATCGGATAAAGACCCGAAATTGACCCGAAACGAGCTCCGAATTTATCAGCATCCATATGCGCGATCCATCTCGGGTACAATCCTCTAGCAAGAACAGGACCTTCTGTAGAGAGAGATGGAGCTCTGACAAGCCGAGGACGAAGGAGTCTGGTAGACCCGACCGGATGGCCCGGATTTCGTCAAAGAAATGAAGAAGATTGCTGACTTGACGGATCGTCTCGCGCCCAATTAGCGAATTGCAAGAGAAAACCTTGGATCTATAACCGCGAATGGCGTGGGCTAGATCGGTCAAGGAGGTTAGGAGCGTACTGGGAGCTACACTCTCGCATGGATGTACCGCCGGGAAGGTCAGAACCCGGCGAGCTGACCCGATGGGTATCTGGATCATGAAAATATGAGTGGATATGTTGAAAAGTTGGAAATTGGATTTTAGCTATTTGGGTCGTGTCTTTACGGTGGACTTTGGTGAAGGGGCGTATGGCGGTTAGTGGCTAAATATAGAAAGGCGGGTAGCGGTTCCAGGTAGGGACACGCGTCGCTAGATTATTCGATATTGATTGATCGAACGGTGCAGGTGGCGGAGAAGCATGTGAGAGATCGAGAGATGGGGGAAGGCGGCTTCGTACGGAGCTTCGAGTTTGGGGGTCGAGTTGATGGCTAAGCGACACGTGGGCGGAGATTTTGGGACGGGCTCGTGATCATTAAGGTAAGCGAGGACGGGCAGCCGACAATTAGTTGGAGATACAGTGCCAAATAAATAATAATGGGCAAGGAAGCTGCTGCCGACATCTTTAGGTGATTGAGACTTTAAATGTAATTCCCGTGATTTTGATACGTAGAATAGGTAATACTTTTTCATATTATTTGATGTAAAAAAGAAAATATTAGAAAAATGTATTTTATTTAATATTTTAAAAATAAGTTAAATTGATAAGATAAAATTAAATTAAATAATTTAAAATATAATTGAAAGAATTTTTCATTATCTACTGAAAATTTAAAGTTTAATTAAAAAATAATGTTAAATTAACATTAATTGAGTTTTTTTATTTATAAAAACTTATTAATTTATATAAATTGATAAATTTT
>JANZXV010000001.1:4301928-4318741 GCA_027576455.1 Erythroxylum roigii | reverse complement strand
CATTCCTTCCTCTTAACCAACCATCATAATTATAATGATAATATCCATTCCCATTCCTCACTATATTCATTCTCATTCCGATTACTATTCCCCCGTACAAACCAACCGCCTCCTTACATTCAGCTTCTTTTTAGAGATAGGAACTCCCACATATTTGAGTGGTAATTGATGAATGGTAAGTCCCACTCCTATAATTAAGATAACTAGAACTTTTTTGTGGGCTGAATCTCCTAAAATCTCTGCAAAGAGGTCACGATTGCATCAATCATGTTTTGAAGCCAAAACTGTGAACTTTATCATAAATTAACAAAGTTCTTGTCCAAGAAAATTAAGGCATCACGTGAATGTTGTTTAGTAATTTCCTTTATATTTGCTATACATACTGAGTTGTCATTGCCTAATCTTTTTTCAGAAGACAAAGAATATTATGTACTTGGTAAACTTTCATTGCACTGCCATAATGAAACTATATAAAACTTTCACAGGTGTATTTAAATATGTACTTATGTATTAGCTGATATTTCCTGACTATTTTAAAAACATAAAATTATAATTATATTTTTTAATTTTGTATTAAAGAAAATTCTTTAACTTATTGTTCTATACCAATCTAACTGCATGCCCATTAATTAGTAGACAAACCCTGTCATTACTAATTGCTTTGACATATATTAGAACGTTGAAATGTAAATCTTTAGCAATTGCTGATCTTATGGTGCCTTGGATATTAATTACCACTTCTTTAATTGGCATAGCACAGCCTACACGTTGCCGATTGGAAACTCAATTATTATTACTATTATTTTGGTGTACGGACACAGCATATTAAAGGACTGGATATGCACCCACCACCACTAGGAAGTGCATTGGTCAACGTGTATAATTTAATACCTCAGTGACTTCAACTTCGATCGAACTGAAGGAAAAATCTTATGAGACAATTCTTTATTATGATATAAGAATATAATCCAGGATAGCAAACTGGGGATTCCTTTTATACGTATAGTCTCCATTTGCTTTATCAATATTGAAGTCAATAGTGTTGCGAGCGGAGGGGTGCTACTGCTTACATCAAATATATATGATTTTTGTTCTTAATTAGTATTAAAGTAAAAGGTTCCTTTGATTCTATTTTTGTTTTACTAAATGTGTAAACGAAAATAAAAAATTTAATTGGGATGAAGCTTAAAGCGGAGAACATTGATCCGGTTGAAGAAAATCTTTCTGACATATGATGCATAAAATTGATCTATTTGCCTTTGGAAACTAGGAATTTGGTCTATGAAATAAATAAACTTGCTGAATAAAGTGGCCTGAAGGCGACTAGACATTACTCAGTAGTTGAGATATTTTGGGTGATGAACTAAAATTCTTAATCTGCTTTTATGTTTATGATAGAAAATTGTGATTGAAAGAGATCCGACGGAGTCAACAAAACAAGACAGGATTGGAAGGAATTAAACCAGATACAATGATTCTCCAATCCAATCCAAATAGTACTGCGATACCTTTGCTCCTTCATGGGATAAAAACAAAAGAAGTACCCAAATCTTGTACAGTGGGAGAAACTGAAGACTCGCTCACTCTTTCACATTCGCGACGAACTTCACGTGGCGTACCAAAGAGAACGCATCCAAAGATCACACATGCATCAATTAGAGATTTACTACATTATAATAATAATAAATATAGAACATCTTTTCGGTAAAGCCTAAAAGTACGGAATAGGCATCAATTATTAATTTCTGTGTAGAAAACGTTCATCATCAAGATCGAATAAGAACTTTTAAGATGGCTAATTAGTTAATTATTCGTTCATTAATCCGGCTACCACCTGCTTCACTATTATCCACGCTACATTACTAGGGATGGCAATGGATTTTCAATCTGATCCATATCCGTACTACCCGATCATAAAAAATAGATATGGACGCTAAAAAATAGGTTTTAAATGGATGTTACAAAATGAATGTGGATATGGATTTAGATATGGGTCTAGTAAAAATTCGAACCGATGGATACCCATACCCGATCCGTTTTCAAATAGCAATATTTTTTTCAAATAGCAATATTAATTGGTACATATATAATTGTTTGCATCTTACCATCGTTATTAAAAGAAACGTAAATACTAAGAAATCACTGAACTGAAGGAAATAAATAAATTAGATACAACAAAACCTAACAAAAAATTCCTAATTAATCGACGTAAACGTTCAACTTCCAAGTTCCTTCAACAGGTCAACCTCAAACGTTCCAACTCCTAGCTGCTGCCGTCTCAACTCTCAAGCCACAATTTGCATTGCTCGTCACTGACAATCAAGTTACTCGTCACTGCCAATCAAGAAAGCTCTGTTACGTTGCATGTGATTAACGCAACCATCAAGTTACTAGTCGTCAGTCGTCATACGCACAAGGTCGTCACTCGCAAATTTTGACTTATTATTATTAAGTTAATTTTGATTTAGAGCGTTCGCAAAAATTTGCTCTCCATATTTTCAATTTAGAAGTTATATTTTTATGTGCTATACAACCCGATGGATATCCAAAAACCCGAATAACCCAATGGATTTGGATATGGGTAGTAAATCGTAAAAACCGATGGATATGGATATGGATATGGGTTAAGTCATAAAAAATGGATATGGATATGGGTTGAGTAAAATCCGAACCGAACCCTACCCATTGCCATCCCTAGCTGGGGCTCAATTAAACTAAGCCTAATCTACTGACTTTGTACCGGTTCGAGTTGGGCCGGTCGGATTGTCACAAGAACCAAAAGGGAAAAGGTTGCAGAAAAATCCCAATGGAGCTTTTATTTATGCGCCAAGAAATTGTTGTTCGAAGACAGCTTCAATATCTCGGGTACTGCTCAATGCTCTTGGTACTGGTTTTATCATCTTTCTTTTCCAGCGTCTGCCATTTGTGTTCAGAGAGATAAACCAAGTAAGCCACCTACTTGGCTACTTGATGATATACCCGAGCAAATTAATCTGAGCTGAGTCCATTCTCTTGTTCATAGCACCAATATCAGGAAGATTATACAAGCTCCAAAAAACGAGTTCAGATCTCCTGTCCAATATTATTATATCTAATAAATCTCAGCCGTTTATTTATGTGGGCCCCGCATGGGACCCACATAAGGTTCGCAAAATAAATGGCTGAGATTTCACGAGACAGAATAAGATAGAGTAAAACTGGACAGAAGATCTGGTCTCCCAAAAAACGATATGATGATAGAGCACGTGTTTGAGAGCCACCTACTTTCTCATCAAGTACCGGTATCACAAAACTCACAGTCACCTCACAGCGTCATTCTAAGAACTTTGTATTAATTGTCATACAGATTATTGTCACAAAATTTAATTCAGTCTTTCTTTTTCATTTCACACTCATAAGTGTTCTGCACAAAAAATCAAAAGGGACAAACATAAAAGTTATGACAAAGCCAATCTTTTATTGACCAAATCACCAAGATACAATACAAAAGAATTTGAGTTCCTTCTAACTTGAAGAATTCCGTTAGGATATTCAACTGTATCTTATTATTTTAATTTTGGCATTTTTATTATTGGATAATTAGATAATGATTAAAAATATAAATCAATAAGTATTACTTGAATTGGCTTCTTGGATAAGTGTTGTTAGTCTATCTTGAATGAAGATTTCAATGGATCACGTTTCTTTTTGAGATGTAGATAATGCAAGATGACGTGTGTGAAGGTGGAGTAAGGTCTCCAAGTCTTGAAATTTACTGTTGCGCGACTCTGTTTTTTGTAGAAGATATGTGAGTAATCTAGGATTTTTTTTCTTGGTGGATGTTGGCGTGAATTTTTCTAGTTTTTGTCCTATTTGCATGGGTAACTGGATGTTTGTCTCTTGGCAACAATTACGTCAGTGATTTGGTGAAGTTCTTTCTGATGAATGTTTATGTTGAATGAAAGAACAAAAAGTGCATGGTCTTTGATATGAAGATTCTTACTGTTTTGAGGAAGGCGTGTATGTGACATTGCCAAGTGTTAAGAAAAATAGAGACAACCGAAGGTGTGTTGATGTAGGCGTGACCCAGCTCTTATACTTAAATCGTGCTTGACTTGGAAGTTCTTGCTAGGCATTTATTTAGTGTATCGTGCATGATCTTGTTTCTACCAAAGATACACGTGAGTCACTTGGCTTGTGAGCCATTCTTGATCTGTATCTTGGTGCATTTTATCATTGGTGAATAGACAAATCACATGGTTTTTAGTGTTCAGAAAATTGGGGCATAGTTGGAGACATATTATTGTGTGTTTGAACCTTTATGTTTGAAAGACATTATTGTGGGTTGAAGGACAGTGTGCACGAACTGGAAGTCTAGTGATGATACCTGTGTGATTATTCAGTTGCTCATGGTTTCGTGATTGTGCAGGAAATTATTCCTTATCCTTTTGTCAAGTGTCTTCTTGAGTGTTGAGTTATTTGTTTAATCACTTAAGTGATTTATTCACTGTTCTTGTTTCAAAAGATTGTGGAGAAAAATTCTCTGTTGAAGTTTAACACGACCACACGAGTCGGTCATGTTATTGGGTGTGAATCACTTTCATGGGTAGTAAGGACGAGTAGTAGCATCAAGGGATAAATGGAGTCGACTTATTAAAGCCTAGTGTAAAACTATTGTTGTCCTTTGATAAAGGTATTAAGTTAGGTTAGGATCTCGTAGATGTAGGCAAGGTGTTCAGAACTAGGTTAACAAATATTGGTGTTTATTTATTTTGTTGCATTTCAATTCTTCTGGTTTTTTATTGTGCTAGAAATGATTGTCGTAATTCGAAGAGTTTGTGAAACTAATATACCCCTACGATTCTATTAATTGGTATCAAAGAAAAGTCTCCTAATCAGAACTTGGTATAACAAGTTGGTGTAGATCCGCATTTTGCAAACATGGCTATAAGAGAAAGTGCAAGCAAAATGTGCTAATACCCTAAAGAAGAGAAAAGGGAAATATTTTACAAGCACTTGGAGTGAGAATGAATAAAGTGAGTATGGTAGTGAAGAAGATATTGTGAACAGTGCTGTGTTAGCTGCTTTGTACGGAAAAAAGTCCAATTGTGTGCTTAACAGTAACCAAGAAGGAAATAGCTGATGATGAAAAAGTGAGCAAATCTAAAAATTTTGAGAAAAATACAGATAAATCAAATCGAAGGTCGATTTTAAATTATGAGAGTGATGACAGTGGTTCAGATGATGAAAAGGAGAACATTTACGAAGCTTACAAATTAATGTATGCAAAATGGGCGCAAACATGTAAAAAGAATGAAAAATTGAATGAAGAAAACTTATCTATGACGAATGTTATTTCTAGCTTAGAGAAGAAACTGATGTCGACAATAGCTGAACTTGATGAAGCAAAACTGAAATTGGTCAGTACCGAAAAAGGATTGAGGATGTTAAATGGTGGCACGGAGAAGTTAGAAAAATTATTAGAAATCGGTAAGATAAAAGGGGACCTTCAAGGCATTGGCCACAAAGGTGAATGATCTAAGGTGAATGATGAGAAAATTAATGCGTCCAGATCTGTCCAAAAAGAAATTTAGAAGAAAAACTGAAGATTTGTTCCTATGTGTCAATTTTGCAAAGTTATCGGACACATAAGACCAAGGTTTTACAAGTTACTACAGATGATGTTTCAAAGAACCCAAAACTGAAGGAGCTTCATTCCTCAAACAATTTCCAGCAGTAGTCCATAATTTCGAAGCACACTTAGGTTAAAAAGAGTCAATTGCAAGCTCTCCTAAATCTATGAAGGTGACTTCACAGAATGGTTGGTATTTTGACAATGGATGTTCATGTCATATGACAGGAGAAAAGAGTTAATTATCCAATTATCAAAGTTGTATGGATGGACATGTGACATTTGGAGATGGAAAGAAGGCTTCGGTAGTTGGTAGAGGGATGTTAAATGTGGATGGACTGCCACATCTCAAAAATGTACTCCATGTCGATGGACTAAAAGCCAATTTGGTAAGTATAAGCCAACTTTGTGATGATGGTTTATTAGTTAAATTTACAAGTGATGAATGCAGAGTGCTAACTGAGCAAGGAGAATGCATTATGAGTGGCAAACGATCAGTAGACAATTACTATATGCTACAGGTCACCAATACCTACTATTCAACCTCTCACGACAATAATATAGAGTTATGGCTTCAAAAGCTTAGACACATCAACTATAAGCTCATTAACAAGTTAAAGAAATTGGAAGTGGTGAAAGGTTTACCCTCAATAAACAAATAAGACAAATCATAGTGTAGTTCATGTCAAATGGGTAAGCAAATTAGAGTGCCACATAAAAAGGTCTAATATGTTACTTCCTCATGTATACTTGAGTTAACCCATATGGATTTGGTTGGTCCAACACAACATGATAGCAATGGTGGGATAAGATACTTTCTAAAGTGTGTTGATGACTACTCTAGATACACTTGGGTATCATTTTTTAGAGAAAAATTATATGCTTTCAAGGCCTTTAGAAGCCTATATGTGCAAGTTATGAATATGAAAAATATGGCAGTGTTGATAATTTGGTCAGATCATGGAAGGGAATTTGAGAATGCAAGCTTCAATAAGTTTTGTGATGAATATGGAATCATATAAGAATTTTCAGCACCTAAAACTCCACAATAAAATGGAGTTACTAAAAGGAAAAATAGAACTCTTCAAGAAATGGCCAGATCCATATTGAATGGTAAAATGATGTCTATGTGATATGGGGCTGAAGCAGTCAACACAATATACTACATATGTAACAGAGTTTATCTTAGAAACATCTTGAGCAAGACATCTTATGAACTTTGGAAAGGAAAGAAACCAGATGTGAGTTACTTTCATGTGTTTGGCATTAGATGCTACATTCTTAGAGATCGGGCACAACTCGAAAAATTCAAGAGCAAAAGCAATGAAGGGATCTTTATTGGTTATTCAACTCATAGTAAAGCATATCAAGTGTTTAATCAAAGAACCAAGAAAGTGTTAGAATCTGTAAATGTGGTGGTAGATGATGTATCTTAAGTGTTTGCTACAAGGGTAGAAGAAAACATGCAAAATTGGTCTTGCCAACAAGCTCAAACAAGCAACAATACTACAACCAAAAATTGCCCCGATCTGCAATTAGTTGCTGTTGAGGAAGTAACCATGCAAACTAAACAATTGGAAGTTACTTCGAATGAGGGATCTTCGAAGACACTTGATGCAGAAATTGTCACATTAAATAGTCAAAACTTAAGAGAAATTGATCTGAACCGAGATCCTCCATCACAAATCAGAAGAAGTCATCTAGTAAAAAATGTTATTTGTAAACTATATAAGATATTTGGATAATTAGAGGCCTACTATGGGGTATGTCTTTAATATTTTTTGAGGACCTATTTATTAGAAATCAATTTGAGTCTATGATTGTGTTGTCTACAACTGAAGCAAAGAACATAGTAGTGGTTAACGCTGCCAAGAAAGCATTTTGAATTACAAGACTAATGAATAAGGTGGGCATAGATCAAAGTGGAGTTTGAAAAAAAATTGTGGTAGTAAATATGCCATTTACTTAGTAAATAATCAAGTTTATCATACAAGGACTAAGAATATATATATTTATTATTTTCGCAAGTTTATGTGGTTGATTGAGTTTAGACAAATCTTACGAGAAAAGGTTCACACTTTGGAGAATGCAGCTGGCATATTAACAATTTTGGTTAGTATAGGGAAGTTCAAGCATTGCTTGGACTTGATTAATGTTTCAAGATGTTAGACATAAATATAAACCAACCTATAAAGGTTGTATTCACCAAGGTGAAGATTATTGTATATACCTTATACACATGGGCATTCAATATTAGAGTTTTTAACAATGAAATAGACATTTCTCAAAAGTATTTAGGTGAACAAAATTTAGGAAACAAGTGTGGTCCAAATTGTCTTCCTTCATGTAAATCAGAGGTAAAAGTATATGATGAAGATACAACTACATCGATATGTCAAAGATGTTTCTATAAGACACATGGTATAGGAATGTCCTATGAATGGAGAAGTCAATGAAATCCATGGGTTAATATATCATATGTGTTTTTGTAGGAGACACGATTTGGGATATAACTATATCAAAGACTATGTCTAAATACAAGGAGAAATAATGAGAACTATGACTTAAGGACAAAGCCATTCCAATGACCGTGCATTAGTGTGCAAAAAAATATAAGGATTTAAAGCCGTAGACTATGTCATGTTCTAGAGTTAGAGATTACGATTCATAACTTCGAACATAGTCATATCCTAGTTAGCGCAATTACCCTTATTTGGAAACATATTTTTGATGAATTTTTTACTTTAAAAGGATTATAAGATCCACTAGATCATGGTTAAATTAAGTTGAGTTTGGTGAAGAGGTTATTGAGTAAAATTGTAAAAGTTAGGTTTTCCATGTATAAATATATGTTGTAGACCTAATTTTTACAACCATCATCGTATTATTCAATAATGACACAAATACCTTTTTTCTCCTAAGAATATAGGCACACTTAATTAGCTAAACCTTTAAAAATATTCTCGTGCTCTTATTTTATTTCTTTCACTATTCCTTATTCTTGTTATCTATTTTTTAACAATCATCTTTATGTATTATAAAATAGATGGATCATTTTTGGCCAAACATACATGTGCTACCTAGGCCAAAGGTCTAGATTCCACCCTAACATTTTCTAGAAGGCCTAAGTAAGCCCTTGTCGTAATCTATGATATCACATTAGATCTTAACATTTTCAAAATGATACTAGTAACACTTTAAACTCTAAAAAAATTAGTTTTTTTTTATTTCTTAATATATGAAATATCAATAAGCTTATATGGTGTCTTTTAGACTCATTAAACACTGAAGCGATCTTTAAATTAATTTTTTAAATATTGTCTGTGACGTTCACCTCAACTTTTCACAAAATTTAAATAAATTTTTATCGTTATCTCTTTTACCACTTTTATACCTTATTTGAAGTGCAATAAGTATCGTTTCAATAATGTTACAGTGGAAAGTGATCTATAAAACATTATGATTTAAATTTCACATTTAACCTTCTACCTAATTTTGTAGAGCCTTGGAATAAGTGATATAAGGGTTCTGTGAAATCCAAAGCCAAGTTCAGTCACTCTAGCATCCATATAAACACCATTCAAAGGACTAAAAATCTCAATAATATTATTTTGTCTAAATAAAACAACTGTACATGACATATTTTCTTGTTTTGTGGCACCTTCCCACTTATCTTCCTATAATAGTGAGATCTACCATGAATGCACTCATGTAGTTGGGAACATGGCTAAGTCAACATGGTCACTTTATATTTATCGGATATTGGAAAAATAGAGACAAATTGCACAGCACTGACATTGTTGCTTTATTAGCAAAAATTTTGGAATATGTTTAAAGAAGAAATAAGAAAGAAATTGAATTTGAATGAAGAGAAGTTTGTATTAACTTTGATTTCTTCTTTGCAATAAAAAGGATAGAAATGAACTACGTAAATAAACCTTAGCCATCTAAATATTCTCATACGTGGCAATTCCCCCTTAACTTGCTAACAGACTCTTTGACATATAATCACAAACAGCTAGTAGGCATACTTATTCAACTTGATTTATAAATCTAAAAAATTAACTGAAAATCATAAATCTTAACTGTAACAGATATTCAAAACAATAGAAAAAAGCTTGAATTAATTTTTAATATTGCCCCCTTAATTCTAGGAGGCTTCAATTCTGATTAATTAGCGAAATTTCTTAAACTTGACTTCAGCTATTGCATTTGTAAGCATATCTATAGGTTAATTTTCAGTGTTGATATATTGCAACACCACAATTCCTTTTGCAACCAAATCCCAGATGAAGTGATACTTTATCTATATATGTTTCATTTTCCCTTAATGAATTGGGTTCTTAGATATAACAATGGTGGACCTGTTGTCACAAAAAAATCAAAGTTGCTTCATCTTGCATTTGCTTCAACTCTTCAAGTATTCTCCTCACCTAAATAACTTGACAAGTTGTTGTTGTGGTTGGTGAATATTCAGCTTCAGTACTTGACAAAGCTATACTCTACAACTTCTTTAAAGACCAAGAAATTGCTCGTAAGTTAAGTGTAGAACATAGTCTGTTGTGTTTTTTCTATCATCTACACAAAAGGCTCAATCGCTATCAATAAAAGCAACAAGTTTGTTTGATTTGCCTATTGAATACCTGATGCCAAAATTTATAGTTCCTTGTACATAACGAAGAATTCTCTTGGCTGCCCCTAAATGATTCTTGCTTAGGCTGTGTATAAATCTTCTTAGCTCCATCATTCAAAGACAGCTTCTTATTATAATTTAATGGTGTTATTACATCCTTACAACTTCCCATACCAACTTTCTTCAAAAGATTAGTTGCATGCTTTCTTTTATAGATGAAAATTCTATATGAATCCTGCACAACTTCAATTCCCAGAAAATAATGCAAAACGCCCAAGTTTGACTTTTCAAATGTTTGCATAATGATCTTTTAAACATCTCAACCATTTCAGAAGAATTCTCCGTATAAACCATGTCGTCGACATATATACATATAGCCAAGAAACCATCATCATGAATTTTCATATAAAAGGTAGGCTCATTAGCACTTTTTTGGAAATTATTTTGGGCAAAATAGGAATCAACTTTGTTATACTGGGCTTTTAATGCTTGCTTGAGTCCATAGAGTGCCTTGTGTAATTTGTACACCCTATGTTGCTACCCCTTTAATACAAAGCCTAGAGGTTGTTCAACATAAACATCTTCCAACAATCCACCATTAAGAAAAACATATTTAATATCTAATTGAAACACTACCCATCCATGGTAGGCTGTTATAGCCAACAGTGTTCTAATAGTGTCAAAATGAGCAACTAGAGCATAAGTTTCAATGAACTCAATACTTGGGATTTGTGTATATCCTTTAGCAACCAGCCTTGCTTTGTATCTTTGTAAAGAACCATCAGAGTTGAGCTTCGACTTGTAAATCCACTTCAAGCCAATTGCTTCCTTTTCTGCTGGTAGGTCACCCAATGTCCATGTCTTATTCTTCTCAATTGCTTTAATCTCTTCACCCATTGCAAAATGGCAGTTTTCTTTCTCTATTGCATCTTCAAAACAATTAGGCTCCATGGAAAAATGAGTCTCACATGATTGGTATATGTTAATAAGGCTCCTCATTCTCCTTAGTGACGATGGAGGAGATGAAAAAGAGATGGGCTGACTTAGATCAGCATTCTTCCCCAAATGAGTTGGCTACACATCAACATTCTTCCAATTCCAAGCATCATTTTCATTAAAAACAGCATCACGACTAATAATTAGTTTTTCCAAATTAGGATCATACAATCTATAGCCTTTAGTTTCTTTATTATACCCAACAAAGATGCATTTCACACTCTTATCATCCAACTTGCTTCTCAATTCAGTAGGTACGAAAGCATAGGCAATGGAACCAAATACTTTCAAATGACTTATATTGGGTTTACTGTCATGCCATGCTTTATGTGCAGTCATACCTTTAACAACTTAAGTTAGAAACCAATTGCAAAAATAAGCAGCTACCTTTACTACTTCAACCCAAAAATCTTTAGGAAGGCCTTTGTCTTTCAATATACTTCTAACTGCTTCAACAATCGTTATATTCTTCCATTTTATGAATCTATTTTGTTGGGACATGTAACTAGTTGTGAGTTATCTTTGAATACCACCTTCATTCCAAAAAGTGCTAAATTATGCATAAAGAAACTCACACCACGATCAGTTTGTAGTGTCAAAATGGGACAATGACTTTCCTTTTCCACCATAGCTTTGAATTGTTTGAAACTTGCAAAAGCTTTTGCTTTTTCTTTCAAAAAGTACACCCAACTCTTTCTTGAAAAACCATCTACAAAAATCAAGAAATACTTAGTTCTACTTAAGGATGATGTCCGCATTGATCCATATATATCTACATGCACCAACATTAATGGCTTATAAGTTCTCCGTGATATTCCTTTAAGAAACTTATCTTGATAGTGCTTCCCAAAAATGCAAGCTTCACAATGTTGTTTTTCTCCATCAATCATAGGAAGACCATCTACCATAATCCTTTTACACAATAAGGTTAGTCTACTAAAATTAAGATGACCAAACCTTTGATGCCAAAACTATCATTACTAGTTATATTGAAAGCCTTGACCAGAGCTTCAAAAAATATAAGTGGAAACATCTTATCAGATGTCATTTTCATAAAATGAATTAAATGCAAGTTCTTTTTATCATAAATCATGCACTTGCCATCATCAAACACAATGTAATAACCATTCTTCATCAACTGATCTACACTAATTAGATTATGAATTATGCCAAACACATACATCACATCATGTAATAACTTCATTCCAAATTATGACAAAATAGCAATGATGCCCATTCCACATATATGATTTATTGCCCATTCTTAATCCTTTCTTAATTGACTCATCAAGCTCTACAAATAACCTTTTAATGCCAATCATATGATTACTACAATCGCTATAAAGATACCAATCATCTTCAAACTTGTCTTCATAAGAAAGTAAGCAAGCAACAAATAAATTATTTTCAGTTACATCTTTTTCTTCAGAATCTTCATGATCAACATCCTTTTCAAAACAGTTTTTCTCAATATGGCCATAAACTTTGCAATAATAAAAATTGAGGAGAGTTGGTAAATTTTTTTATCTTCATGGTTTGACCTTCCACAATGTGAGCAAGAATTAGAATGCCTACCGCCACTTGAATTGTTTCTATGATGTCCATAATGTCTTACTCTAGCCCTATCTCTTCCACATAATGATCTACCACGATCACGATCTCATCCTCGACTGCTTGTATGACCCATGTCATATGAGATCTTTCTTGACTCAAACTGTGAATGAAAGGCTAGCTGGAGAGGTGCCTCAATTGTCTTGTTTATCTGTCGCTCATTAGACAAAAGAGAGCCCATCAACTCATGGAAAGAGAGTATCTTGTCAAATCCTTTGATTCTTCTATTGCCGGAACAACATAATCAAATTTGGGTGAAAGGCTTCGCAAAACCTTCTCAACAACTTTTTGGTTAGTCAATTCTTCTCCAATTAATCTAATTTGGTTTACCATCGAGTGAACTCTTGAGAAAAATTCTTACACAGTTTCAAAAGGCTTCATTTCAAAGTTTTCAAATTCTCGACATAGGGTCTATAATTTCACTGTAACAACTTTGTTTGTTCCACGATACTCTTCTTTAAGCAATTCACATGCTTCCTTTGATGTTGAAACTTCCATGATTAGTGGGAAAATGGCATCATCTAGTGCTCATCAACAGTGCTCTTGAATCCACAGTGCTCTTGAATGGATTCAAGAGCACTGTTGATGAGCACTAGATGAGAGAAAAGCAAAGGATGGATTCAAGAGCAATGTTGCTGATTCCATAAGCACTAGATGAGATGCTGTAAGTCTTTGGCCTTCTTCTGTTTCTGTAAGCTCACCAAGACCATTTGTGCGTGAGTTGAGAGAAAGCAAAGGATGGATTCAAGAGCATTGTTGCTGATTCAACAAGCACTAGATGAGCTGCTATAAGTCTTTGGCCTTCTTCTGTTTCTGTATAAGCTCACCAAGACCATTTGTAACAATGTCCCATAACTCGTAGGACATGAACAAGGTCCTCATCTTGATGCGTCAAAATTGGTGATTAACACCATTGAAGAAAGGTGTACTCTGAGATGAGTTTGCCACGCCAATAGTAAAAGTCATACCATAAACCTGCTCTGATACTACACTTGTTAGCAAAAAATGTGAAATCTGCTCAAAGAAGTAACAAAGAAATTAAATTTGAATGAAGGGAAGTTTGTATTGACTTTGATTTCTTCTCTACAATAAAAAAAGATAGAAATGAACTACTTAAATAGACCTCATCCATCTAAATGTTCTCACGCGTGGCAATTCCTCCTTAACTTGCTAACAAACTCTTTGACACATATAATCATAAATAGCTGATAGGCATGCTAATGCAACCTGATTTTTAGAACAGATAAATCAACTGGAAAATCCTAAATCTTAACTGCAACAGATGTTCAAAACAATTGAAAAAGCTTGAAGTAATTTCTAACTTGCTTATCTCTCAACACTCGTCCTGGAATCATCGGCATCGATATGTGCGGTTTGCTACAAAACATTGACCTAACTAGCACATATTTGAATACATTTTCATTGATGCCTTCTCCTGTTTGAAACAGCGTAAGAGCCAAAAACATGGATTACTGCGTTGAAGTTGGAGCAGTAATCAAATGGAATTTGTTTGTTTAACTTCATTGATGTTCATTTCTCTACCTCATTCACATCAACTCGAGTTCAAGGCCCTTAATTTGATTAATTTGAAATGTTTTACTTAATTTTAGTTGTTAATTCTTGGAGAAGATGGGAAACCGTAACAATTATTAAACATTAATTTTCATTGCAAGAGTCGTGGTAATTTCATTATTAGCATATCAAATTCAAGTGAAAACAAAATATCCAATTGAATACTTCAGAGAGGTATGTCATGGGAGATCCTGGGAATAGCTTGTGGGAAGTCAGTATCTAGTTGGGAGTCAAAAGAAGAGGCGATTGACAATAGGAGAACACCAGCTAGTAGGACCATGAACTTAGTGTATCCGTTGCATCCCCATTCTCACGCTTCCACGCATAGTACGGATAGAACTATATAGTAATTGCCTCAATTTACAGTGGTTTCTAACTATCAACGATATCATTAAATTTATCGTCAGGATTATTAAATTTTTAATATATGGGCAGAGTGTAAAGTTCACTATTAAGAATTGAGCTTGGGTCAACCATTGTCCAAATAACTAGAACTAATTGTTTGGATAGTTGACCCTTACCATTTATAAGCCCTTTAACATTTTCATGTCTAGGTAATATCGAACACTCTAACACTCCCCTTCAAGTGCAACTGAAGCTAGACATCCAGTTATCACTTGTCACTTGAAATATACGCAGCGGTAACCGGATCGGACCGTTGAGACTGGACATCTAGACGAACAACCGGGAAATTAAGAATCCGGGCCAAACCTGCTCTGATATCATATTAAATTTTTTAAATATAGGCAGAGTGTAGAGTCCACTAATAAGAATTAGGCTTGGGCCAACTATTGTCCAAATAACTAGTACTAATTGTTTGGATGGTTGATCCTTACCATTTATAAGCCCTTTAATATTTTCATGTCTAGACAATATAGGACACTCTAATATGGACGAACCGTAAAGTTCAAGTTGGGGAAGCTTGGGATATTTTTCCTGGGAACTCAATAAACCCTAAAAACATCCACCACTTGCAGCATCAATGTGAATTAGGGTATTTCAGCCAGTCTCCGCGTTCTTCTCTGTGACAATTCATTAAGAAGTTTCACATCCTTGAACTCTCCATTAAGAGTTGATCTGAGAATTATAGCGACAGATACAATGTTCTCATCTACCATTTCAATTGCTTCCACCGGATCCATCACATAGCCATCCTCAGTCAATGTCACGTCTTTCAGCTCAACCTCAAAGTACCTTGCAAACTTCTCCCAACAAACTTGCATAACCCATCATTTTGAGAATGATTTAACTGGATTCGTGACCGACATTTCACAAGTTTCTATCAAAAGTGTGTTGATGTCTATAAAAATTTTAGTCTGTGGTAATAGAGTACTCATCCATGTCAATGCAATTCTTGTTAAGCGAAGCCAACTCTGATTCCATCCAAGTAGTTATGAAAGAAGCAAGTTGAGCCTCGGATTCTCTTCAAGCATCATCTCGTTATTTATAAGCTGAAAAGTTGCTTCCTTTGCATAGTCCATCTTCAACCTATACATAGAGCTTAGAGACATCCACTATTTCGCTGTTGTACATATGTCTATTAGGTTATTGGGTATGAGTATTTGGGTTATTGGGCTACAGATATTTGGGTTATTGGGCGATTTAGACATAGTTATTTGTAGAATTTCTGTGCTTAATATATGAAGTCTCATATATGTCATTCGGATATTGCATTAAGTGTCACAATCTGCCAAGTTGTGTTTGAATTAGATGGTTGTGTTTTTACTCGACTGACCGATTGCATTAACTTGTCCAATTTTCACACTAAGGTTCTTAACAAAGATTTAAATAATCGAGTTGATAAATTAAATCCTTGGACTTAAAGAGTTTTTAAGGTTGATCTTTCGAAACTTAGTGGATTTTGCCTCGAAAATTAAAATTGAACAATGATAGCCTGCGCCCATTTTCAAGAGGATTTTATCAATTTGATCATGCTTTTTTCATTTTCGAAATTCCTAAAAAATCCAAAAATATTCTTTTATACTTTTCTCTTCGATTTCAATTACTTTCCCAATTTTGATCAACAAACCAAAACCCCCTTTTTTACCAGCTTTAATTGCATTTTTGACTTAGACTAGCTTCCAAACCTTTTTCATCGGTTTCAACAAGTGAGGCGACTCGGGATTGCATTTATACTACAATCTTTGGAATTTTTATATTTTGACCAGTTTCCAAGGTTCGATTCTAGGATCGAACAACAAAGCCGCGAACATAAGGTCAGAAGTATGTTTGTTTGTAGGATATCCTACGGGAACTCGAGGGTACTATTTCTACAGTCCTCATGATAGGAAGGTATTTGTGTCGACAAATGCAACCTTCTTAGAGGAAGAGTTTGTGAGAAATCACAAAGGAAGAAGTGAAGTAGTACTAAAGGAGTTAGCAATTTCATC
>JANZXV010000001.1:4256125-4274857 GCA_027576455.1 Erythroxylum roigii | reverse complement strand
ATTTGTCCTTGCCTAACATCAAACTCTTCGCTTGATGTTTCAATTGCAGTCAGTCAAGTTTTTATATGTGCATCTCATTTTTTTTCTTTATGTTTTTCTTTATGCAGGTTTGTTGCATCCTGTGACCAAAGGGTTTGCGGTTGCAATTGTGCACTTCTTTTGAGTCATGGTGTCAAGTTCACGCATCAATGTTCGAGACTTGGCTGAAAATTTTCCTGGAATTATCTCTGATCTGAATACCTATAACACTAGTGATGGGGATTCACGTACAATTATAGTGGCGAATATGTTACCTGTGCAAGCTAAGAGGCATAACCAAACTGGAAAATGGCACTTTTCGTTGGACGAGGATTCTCTTTTGTTACAACTAAAGGATGGGTTTCCTCCTGAAACTGATGTTATCTATGTGGGGTCTTTAAAGGTTGATATAGACCCTAGTGAACAAGGAGAAGTTGCTCAGAAGCTGCTGGAGGATTTCAACTGTGTGCCAACTTTTCTCCCACAGGACCTAAAGAAGAAGTTCTATCTTGGGTTCTGCAAACAGCATTTGTGGCCTCTATTTCATTATATGCTACCTATGTGTCCAGATCATGGTAGTCGTTTTGACCGTGACCTTTGGCAGGCCTACGTTTGGGCAAACAAAATGTTTGCGGACACACTTATGGATATAATTAGGTCAGAAGATGATTTTGTTTGGATTCATGACTATCACCTTATGGTTCTGCCAACATTTTTGCGGAAGCTTTTCAGCCGGGTCAAGCTTGGATTCTTTCTCCATAGCCCATTTCCCTCTTCAGAAATATATCGAACTTTGCCTGTCCGGGATCAAATTCTACGGGGGCTTCTGAATTGTGATCTTATTGGCTTTCACACATTTGATTATGCTCGACACTTCTTATCCTGCTGCAGTAGGATGCTCGGCTTGGATTATGAGTCAAAGAGGGGGCACATTGGGCTTGATTACTATGGTCGAACAGTGTACATCAAAATACTGCCTGTAGGTATTCACCTGGGCCGTCTTGAATCAGTAATGAACCTGCCCTCTACATCGTCTGTTGTCAAAGAGATTCAGAAACAGTTTGATGGTAAAAAGGTCATTCTTGGAATTGATGATATGGACATATTTAAGGGCATCAGTTTGAAATTATTGGCAATGGAACAGCTCTTGAAGCAACATCCTGGCTTGTGCGGAAAAGTGGTCCTGGTGCAGATTGTGAATCCTGCGAGGGGCTCAGGAAAAGATGTCCAAGAAGCAAAGAGGGAGACATATTTAATTGCCAGAAGGATCAACGAGGTTTATGGTTCACCTCTATATCAGCCAGTGATTCTGATTGATCGTCATGTTCCTCGATATGAGAAGACTGCATATTATGCTGTAGCAGAATGTTGCGTAGTGAGTGCAGTGAGGGATGGAATGAACTTGGTCCCTTATAAGTATATTGTTTGCAGGCAAGGAACCCCTTACATGGATGAAGCTGTGGGCATAAAATCAAACTCTCCTCGTACAAGCATGCTCGTCGTCTCAGAATTTATTGGCTGCTCACCTTCTTTAAGTGGAGCAGTTAGGGTAAATCCTTGGGACATTGATGCTGTAGCTGATGCCTTAAGTTCGGCCATCACTATGCAAGAATCTGAGAAGCAGTTACGCCATGAGAAACATTACCGGTACATAAGTACCCACGATGTGGCTTATTGGGCTCGCAGTTTTATGCAAGATTTGGACAGAGCATGCCAAGATCATCACAACAGAAGGTGCTGGGGAATTGGATTTGGTTTGAATTTCAGTATAGTGGCTCTATCTCCTAGCTTTCGGAAGTTATCCCTCGATCACATTGTCCCGGCTTATAGAAGGACAAATAGAAGAGCTATATTTTTGGACTATGATGGTACTGTCATTCCACAATCTTCTATCATCAAAAGCCCCAGCCCTGAAGTTATCTCTGTTCTGCAAACTCTCTCTAAGGATCCCAAGAACACTGTCTTTATTGTGAGTGGTAGAGGGAGAAGTTCTCTGAGTGAGTGGGTTGGCTCATGTGACATGCTTGGAATTGCAGCTGAGCATGGGTATTTCCTAAGGTAATGCCCGTAATGTGGTTTAAATTGGTAGTCTGTAGAGGGGATGATCAGTAGGATGATAATGTCTAAGGATTTTTTTTTTCTGTTCTCAGGTGGAATAAGACTTCTGAGTGGGAAATCTGTCCTCTGGCTGCCGATCTTGATTGGAAAAAGATTGTGGAACCTGTGATGAGACTTTATACCGAGGCAACTGATGGCTCCAGTATAGAAACTAAAGAGAGTGCTTTAGTTTGGCACCATCAAGATGCGGACCCTGATTTTGGATCTTGCCAAGCTAAAGAATTACTGGATCATCTTGAAAGTGTTCTAGCAAATGAACCAGCTGTGGTTAACAGGGGCCACCATATTGTTGAAGCTAAGCCACAGGTACATCTGGCTTCCCTTACTTCTCAGTTTTCTTTTTTCTGTCGTGTATGTAATGTGCCCTTCTTCACTATCATATGTGCCTTTGCTTCTGACACAAACAGTTCATCCATATATTTTACCAGAATTTTTCTGACTTCGTTTTTCTCGTGCAAGTCAGGGCATAAGCAAAGGGTTTGTTGCTGAAAAGGTTCTTACGAATCTGGCCAAGTGCGGGAAGGTTCCAGATTTTGTTATGTGCATTGGTGATGATAGATCAGATGAAGACATGTTTGAGAGCGTATTCAGGACAGTTTCCGGTCCAGCTTTACCTACTGCTCCGGAGATCTTTGCTTGCACTATTGGATTAAAGCCAAGCAAGGCTGAGTATTATCTTGATGATACAGTTGATGTTGTGAGATTGCTTCAAGGCCTTGCGGCTGCATCTAGCCCAATCACCGAGTATACTATTCAAAGCCAGGTGTCTTTTGAGAGCACTGCTTCACCTAATTGCTGAGCTTAACCTTCGCTTTATTCTGCAACCTTCATTTTGCTGTATGGCTTTTCTACGAGGGAATAGAGACCAAGTTTTGGTTATTGACTAAACCATTGTATAGTGCAAGCCAATTTGTTTGTGCATTTTTATTTTGGCAGCTGTTGGAAGATAAGATTATATCAGGAGGGAAAGCTGGTTCATTTGTGAGGTAAGTGGTGGACGCACTAGTTGCAACAGGAGTCAGTTTGGCCAGCAGGCTTTGAGATGTTCATGGTGGCCTTTTTTTATTATTTATTGAGGATACGACACGGCATAACTTGTACAGGCATACCGCTTCTAAACTTTGACGTCTGTGCTATCGGAATCAGCAATTGATCATCCATTCTTATTAAAAAAACTGTTTGCTAAGTAGTTTTCCTAAATAAGGATTTTTATTCTTAAATAAGTAATTTTACCCTTTTGTAATTGAGATTTTTATCTATTCAAAGGGGAGGTTCATATTTAATAAAAATCATCAATATTTTCGATCAAGAAATGTACATAGAAGAGGTGTGATTTCTTACTAATCACCATTAAATGAGTTCGAGTCACGTCAAAGGGAGGAAATGAGATATTTTCCTAATTGATGATTCTTTAGCTCTTTGGACGAAACTCTTTAATCGGATCAATTACGAGCATTTCGTTTCTAGCGGCAAGGTGAGAGTTAAAGCTACTAGAGAATCTGAAAGTTGCTGGGAACTTGATGTTGAGTAGAGAAGCCAGTGATTAATCAGTAGCTGACCAATCAAGTATGTGACGGCTCCTTGTACGTAGAAGTATACAGGCTACGTAAGAACTTGAGGGATTTTAGGATTTCAGATTTACCTCCTCTAGGACTCTTGGGATGAGGTCTTACTTTCTTAGGGTTTAAGATTAGTCTGATTAAGTTGAGATACCTGATGCAAATAAAGAAAAAGGTACGTTTTTTAAAGAACGAGAAAACTAACCTTATGAAATTTGCTTTAAGTGACGAATTACACTTTTTTACCAGGGAAAAGAGATCAGACGGGTCTGTAATCACAGGCATCTACCAACTAGTTCTAACGAAATCATCCAACCAAAATTACGTTGTTGCACAGGGTGCTACAATCATCACAATTTCAACAGGTTGGAATTCCCTTCTTATAATGGAATTGGGGATCCTTTGAGATGGATACATATATGTAGACAAATTTTCGTCAATCAACTGACAAAAAAAGGGACAAGGTCAGATTAGTGACATTCCATATAACATAAAGAGTGTAACTTTGGTATTATACATTGGAACAGGAGGAACTTGGCCTCAGTTGGGCCTAATTCAAATCCTACTACCTTCTTAGGTTTGCCCTCCCCATTGACAAGCAATCTATTAGGAGAACTGATCAACTTTAAACAAACTGGAATTATGGAAGAATATTAACACTAATTTCAAACCCTCCTAACAAGAGTAACTTCAGTATGAGTGGACTAACTTGTTGATATTTTCATTATGAGCTTAGTGGAAACTTTGAGAGTGGATGTAGAGATGCAAAATCCTTCTAATCTAGTTACTGCTATGAATTTGACTCGAGCCTTTAAAACAAAATACAAATTAATCATGAAAGTATTAGTATAGGGCAACAATATAGGCATCTTTGAAACCACTTAACTCTATATTCAATAACTAGTTGAGAAAAGAAAAGGTAGATGGGCAGCATTCAAAACTAGCATCTAATAAGAAGTAATGTTGTTGCATTCCTTGTACGGAGCCTTTTAAGGTTGAGATGTTTGAACAAAGAACCGAAAGGATAATGTTTCCATTGTGAGGAACTTTACTTAGCAGGTATAAGTGCAAAAGACTTTTTTTGTCTCTTGGTGGATGAACTAGAGGATGAAAAAGATGAACCTACTTCATTGGAATTGGAACCAATTGTGGATGAGTTGTCAGATAAACTTTAGATGTGCATTATTTCACAAAATTATGTCTGAGATCAAGATACTTTTAGGCTAGAATAGCTTTTAAAAGGATGAATGTAAGTGTTAACTTGTTTAACCTGTTGCTTTTGACAATATAGCATTGCATGTTCCACAAATGAAAGATTAGTATTTATGGAAATGCTAGAGCTAGGCTACCAGTTCCTACTCCAGTAATTATAGGTTAAGAACTAGTCTATATTTCTTAATGTGTTTCTGAGTTAGTAAAATTTATTTTCCTTTAGGAATCACTTTCTAGATGTTTGAGCTGTTTATGGCAAGTTTGACAAGAAAGTAGTTAAGCCTACTTTTCTATGTTCAATTTGATAAGCAATTAGTTCAACCTTCTTTTCCCAACAAAGCATTGATCTTGATATTACTCTACTCTGGTTAGAAATTTGGAAGCACTTCTAAACCATTTCATAATGTGCTTCTGAAGGATCAGGGTGCAAAGGCAATGGGCACTACATCAAGCACATACCAGAAGCCTTCGAAATCAATGAGGCCGTAATTCATCCCAGCATAATATGAGCAGGAGAGGCAGGAAGAAGGCTTCTTCGGGTCTCTTCACAAGTTTTTTGCTGACTTATAAGCATGTGTTATAGTAGTTATGGGAGGTATAATTCCTGGTTTCACAAAGAAGCCGTTGACAGAAGTCAACAGCTGCATCCGAAGCACTCAACTACTTGGCCTCAGCAAGACAGCCTCGTGATACCCAAAGAAGATGAGCCTCCTTTAAGTGAAATAAAGACTTGTTCTTTCATTGTCAAATGATGCAGAAAAGACTCATCAATGGCTCCAAAGTGGAGGTTTATATCATGGTTGGGATAGTGATTATCAACAAAAGCATCATCAAAGATATCATCTTTCATCCCCTATGCATACTACGAACAAAGTTGTGAAGAAACAAATGAGATTATATCTGGGGCAGTTAAAGAGTCCCAAATGAGATTGTCACGAAGAACTAGGATGTGAATGATGGGGATCCTATTTACAATCACCATAACATGTGATTATTATCATAACTAGATAAACTTTGAGGTTATAAACAAAAACTAGCTTCATATTAGTACTTAGAAGTTTGTTCTCTTGCTTGGAGTAGCAATTGGCATAAAATTGACAAAAAACATCATACTGAGGATAATGTAGATATGTTGGTGTATGATGTAGTTTACTTATCAAAGACAAGTGTCTATTGGGGTTGCAATAGGAGAGTTTGTGGAAGGCTGAGCCATATTAGTCCTATTTCAACAAAGATGAGTACTTTTTACCTTACACAATACATTAGAGTCTGAATTGGATTAATATGATTATTGTTATTTTCATGAAATTAACCTAAACTCTAGCCTACGTTTATCAACAAAAAATATAAAATCTGGAAAGGTTAAAAATACGGAGCTTAATTTTTTTTTTGGTCTTAGACCAGGGTATCCACCGGCGGACTTAGTGACTAATCTTCTGGCTGGTTTGTAGGCACCTCACAGAGTGGGACAATTGACCCAAAGATTTAAGGCTGCTCCATACCCAAAGTCAAGGATCGAATTCCTGACCTTTGGTTAAAGATGGATGAGTCCCTACCAGTCAACCACACTTCTTGAATTATACAGGGCATAATTTAAACAAAGTAAGCGAGATTTAGAGGGGTTTAATAATTCGGAAGCTAATATAAACAAGTTAAGGGTTTAATTTGAGTAGTAAGAAATAAAAACATTGACAAGCACCTTTTGATTTCCTTCCACCGGAGAGGAGAGGAGGGAGACTGTCTGAGAGAAAGGGAGAATAGAACATTAAAAAAGAAAAAAAGCACTCACTTTTCTATTCTCTATCTAGTCCATCAATCAGGTCCAGGTCTCTTTTCATTTCAGATCTCTTTGCCGGATCCATCAAAGCTTTCCTCCCGATCATGAATCCTTTCTCCTCCGGCACGCGTCTCAGGTCACTTCAATTCCATTATTCTCTGATTGTTTGGTGTCTCCTGTTACAAGAATTAACTTGGCAGGATTTGTATGATTGATTTGAATGTTGCAGGGACATGATTCGGTCTATTCGTGCTTGCAAAACTGCCGCAGAGGAGCGCGCCGTCGTTCGAAAAGAATGTGCCGCAATTCGCGCCTCCATTAACGAGAATGATCCGGATTATCGGCATCGCAACCTCGCAAAGCTCATGTTCATTCACATGCTTGGCTATCCCACTCACTTCGGCCAAATGGAGTGCCTCAAGCTCATTGCTTCCGCCGGATTTCCTGAGAAGAGAATTGGATACTTGGGCCTCATGTTGCTTCTGGACGAGCGACAAGAAGTTCTTATGTTGGTCACCAACTCGCTAAAACAGTATCCCTTTTTCTATAATATAGTGTTGTTATCTGCAATTTTAAACTATGAAAGAACTTTAATTTTTATGAACATGCAGATGCAGATTGTAGCTAATGTGCCACCACCCTTTCTTTTGTAGTAGTCTTGACTTGTTTGCAGAGATCTCAATCACTCTAACCAGTATATTGTGGGACTTGCTCTTTGTGCATTGGGGAATATATGTTCGGCTGAAATGGCTCGTGATCTTGCTCCTGAAGTGGAACGATTGCTGCTGTTTCGGGATCCAAATATCCGTAAAAAAGTGAGTTTGTTATGGTAATATCATCATACACCTTTTGCAGCACATCTCTCGACTGTAACTTAGCTTACGTATGTTTGCTATTTGTCAACTTTTATGGCGTAATGAGGTTGAAGCAAGTGCACAAATTGAAAGCAAAGACTGTTGTAGTGTCTATTGCGCCAACTCTCTAGTAGAATAATGCAATTCTTTTGCTCGCAATTCGGAGAAGCCATTCTTGCTTATTTGATTTTTCTTTTTCTTTTTTTGTCAAAGTTTCACTTTGTTTTCATATTCTTGCAAATTGACAGTTCTTTCTTGAATATAGGCGGCTTTATGCTCCATACGGATAATAAAGAAGGTCCCGGATCTGGCTGAAAATTTCATAAATCATGCTGCTTCCTTGCTCAAAGAAAAGCATCATGGAGTTCTAATAACAGGAGTTCAACTTTGTACAGATTTATGTAAAGTCAGTCCAGAAGCTCTTGAATATTTTAGAAAGGTATATTTTTTGCATTCTTATTTTTCAAAAATGATCATATGTGTAGCTGTAGCCATTCAATGTAGGCAAAAGGTTGATGTGATGGTTTGATTAGTTTTCTCTTGCCCAATTATCATGAGATTTAATACTATTGTAGAAATGCACGGATGGTTTGGTCAGAAATCTAAGGGACCTTGCAAACAGTCCATATTCACCTGAGTATGATGTTGCTGGCATTACGGATCCATTTCTTCATATCAGATTGCTTAAACTGCTGCGTGTATTAGGCCAAGGAGATTCTGATGTTAGTGATATTATGAACGACATACTAGCACAGGTCAGTTGCTATTAGTGTTAGATATGTAATTATTTTTTCTATTCCAACCAATTTTATATTTCTAGCATATGTTGATTATTGAGTTAATTGCCATCTCTGTTGAGATGAAGAATGTGTTTTCTTGTAAGGTTGAATTATATTTTAGTAGGGATTAACGTCAAACCAATGGTGTTTTTGTGGAAGCCTGGATCCTAAATGGGTTGAGTTTCACTCCATTTAATGACGGCTAGTAGAATGAAGGTTGGATATAGACTCTCGCAGAATGGGGCAATATGAAGCTTTTTGCCTTTCTTTTTGTTGCATTGACCCATATGTTTTATACAGTTTCTTTTGAGTTCTTATACCGCCAGTTGAAAATTTGATTCCCATTTATAGTGATGTTTTATACAGTTTCTTTTGAGTTCTTATACCGCCAGTTGAAAATTTGATTCCCATTTATAGTGATGTTTTAGTGGGAAAATTTGAAAATTTGATTCCCATTTATATTTTAGTGGGACTAGGGGAATAAATTCTTAGTTTGAGTTGGAATGGGAATAAAGGATCCATATAATCATTTCTGCAGTAACATCGGTAAAGGATAACATTGCATCCTCATGAGCCAATGATATAGATCTGTAGCTTCCCTAACAGTTGCTGTTCAATCTGTCGCTTATCCCCAAAAATATATTTCTTGAGCCTTCCCTTATGATCCCTGGCTAGAGCATGACTTTATCATCACTAGTATGTCAAAGATTGATGAGCTTCAGTCTTTCTTTCTATGCATGATATTCTTGTTAGGTGGCAACAAAAACTGAGTCAAACAAAAATGCGGGGAATGCCATTTTATATGAATGTGTTGAGACTATTATGAGCATTGAAGACAGTGGAGGCTTACGAGTCCTTGCTATCAATATCTTGGGAAGATTTTTGTCAAATCGTGACAACAACATCAGGTTGCAATTTTTTCAGTCTTTAATTGACCATTTCTTTTTGCTGTTTTGACAATTATTGTCTATTAATGAACTTTGTCAATTTGCAACATATAATTCTATTCATAGGAATTATATCTCCATGTTGCTGCTCTCTTGGTTTCTTGCTTTTAATTTTGTCCCTTTTCACCTATGAATGGGTTAGTGGGTTACAGAATAAGATGTATTCCTCCCAATTCTCAATCCTGTCCCAAGTGAGGATTTCAGGACCTCTTGTCTTGGGAAAACCACTAGGCTACTCACTGAACCTCTATTAATCTTGACTACACTAACCTTGGAGGCCTCTTGTAAATGTGCTTTTATGGAGTTGATTATTTCTTCTTTATCTGTATACTTTGTGCTGTCTTGTGAAGCCATGAAACTTTCCATTAGAAAGCAAATGACAATTTAGACAAGTGATAGTTTTTGACTGCAATGCTGGAAAGGGAGGAGTTATGGAGGAAAGGGCTATTTTTCTGTTTCAAATCCTATATGGCATGTTTTGAGGGCATATATTTTCTGTCTACTGAAACAAATCTAATATCGTACACATTCCAGATATGTTGCACTAAATATGCTGATGAGAGCTGTTTCAGTAGATGCTCAAGCAGTGCAGAGGCACAGGGCAACAATTTTGGAATGTGTAAAGGTATATTTTGTTTGCTCCAATTTTGACCTCCTAAGAAATCATCTTGCACAAGAACTCTAATATTTGAAACTGCTGTAAATTAACATCAAGTAATCCATAAATTGATTTAAAAACATTGGGTATTGCAGCCATGGTAAATCTTCATGATAACTATGACTGTCTAATGGAAAGTTTTTGCATTCATTTTTAACTTCTTTTAATTATTATATTTTACATGTATATGATGAGGCCTACTGCATTTATTGTACTACTTACCATCATCTGAATGTTGAGCTTCTACCTTTCAAACTTGAGAAAATTGTAACTGGATCTTTTTCCTTTCAGGATTCAGATGCTTCAATTAGAAAAAGAGCTCTTGAACTTCTTTACCTTCTAGTGAGTGAGAGCAATGTTAAGCCTCTAACAAAAGATCTAATAGAGTATTTAGAAGTAAGCGACCAAGAATTTAAGGGTGATCTTACTGCCAAAATTTGCTCAATAGTTGAAAAGTAAGTTTTGAAGTTCATCAATTGAAATATCCATTGTTTTATGTGCCTCTCGGGTGTTTGATACTTGGTTCAAATTTGAGTTCCATCATTAATTGCATTGATCTATTGCTTTTTAATGCTTTAGGTTTGCTCCTGAGAAAATTTGGTATATTGATCAGATGCTCAAGGTCCTTACTGAGGTAAGCATAATTATGTCGTCAATGCTTCTTCTTCTTTAACATTACTTCTATTCAAGCTCTAAGGAGGTGTCATTCCCAACGTATATGTTGCTATATCTATTCCCTTCTGTTTATTGTTGTATTTTCAATCACTTAGTGCGTGTTGATTCTTTTCCCAATCAGCGTCCTACCAGCTAATTTTAAACATGATACTTGCACGGCCCTTATTTGTATTCTCATTGGTGGTAATTTTCTCGTAGTTAGCCCTCCATGTTGATGGAATTCTGGACTGTTGAAATAGTGTTCTTGCACTTGGCATTTTCTTGATTGGATCCCCACTATTCTCTTTCACATTGTGAAGTGGTTAAGAGATAGATTCTTTATACATGAGATTGATTTTGTAGTGCTTTCTGCTTCCCTTCCTCAGTGTAGATTATCTTATTTCGCTAAAATGCTGATCCTAATTTGATGCTTAGTAGGCTGGAAATTATGTAAAAGATGAAGTATGGCATGGTCTCATTATGGTGATAAGTAATGCTTCTGACCTCCATGGGTATACGGTTAGGCAATTATACAGAGCATTCCAGAAATCCACTGAACAGGTATACAATGTTTTAAACTTGATCAACATTGGTATTTAACTTGAAAATGTTGCTTCTTAGAGAAAGAATATTTTTGTCAACAATTTTTATCCATTGACACTTGATATTTTTCTTCTCCGAATATTTTCTCAGGAAAGCCTTGTTCGAGTGGCAGTTTGGTGCATTGGAGAATATGGTGAAATGTTGGTCAATAATGTTGCAGTGCTTAACATAGAGGAACCTTTGACTGTGAGTTCAATCTTAATGACTTAACTACTTATGGTGGCAAATACAAGTAATTTAATTTTAGAAATAGCGCTGTCATTTGTTTGGATGTCCAATGAAGTCTTATTCTAAACCTAAAAGTATTGAAATATTGTATGTCATTATCATGTATATTATTTTAAAGAATTTTCTGTGGATCTCCTACTTCTGAACCTGTCCAATTTGGAGGGGCAGGCATAAGATTGATGTATCTAATCTTTTCCCTTAAATGTGTGCAGTTAGAGTTGTGCTTTGAGTGTTTTTTCTTTGTCTATGTACTAAAAATCTACTTAAGCTTTTTGTGAAGAATAAATTTAAAGAAATTTGAATATGCTACACCATATGGACTGCTTCCATGATATCGATGCTTTTATAATGACCAGATCGATTGATCATCTTGTTCAATTCATAACTAACTTATTAGTCATTGCACGTTAAGAGTTACATAGCATAGTAGCTAATGTTGCATGGTTAAATAAAGTCAAAATGTGAACCTTATAGTTTTACCCAAACCTTCTTCAAATGCTTCTCGTACTAGCTTGTTAAGTTGTCCCTTGAAAATGGGTAAATTTTGAATGTGACTAAATAAAGAAAGAATAACATGTATCTTTACTAGCTCCTTTATCAACGCTCTCTTGTTCTTCCTTCATCTATGTCTCATTTAACAGCTGGCTAAAATTTAGTGTATCTGAGCAGGTAACAGAGTCTGATGCTGTGGATGCTGTTGGGATTGCTTTGAAGTGTCATACTTCAGATCTCACTACAAAAGCAATGGCTTTAATTGCTCTCTTAAAACTCTCTTCTCGGTTCCCATCTTGTTCCCAGTGAGTTAACATCTTTTGAAGTTGTGTTAATATTGAAACACACATATTGCTTGTAACCCTGCAAAATTTTACCCGTGGGAGTTAATTCATTGTGTCACTGAAATTGATGCAAAATAGCTTACCTTCTACTCTTCCTACATCAGATCTAGCTTATTAACCTGATACACCTTCAGAGAACTAAAAAAATAAAAACTATATTTTATGTTCTGTTAAAGAGTTTATTTGTACATATCTTGTAAAACCACAAGCGGAACTCTTTGAAAACAGTCAAGGGTCCTTTTGAAAACAGTTGAAGATTTATGTGCATAAGTGGCAAACTTAATTATTCAGTGGACAGAGATATCCGGTCACTTTTTGTTAAATATTTCTAGAGAATGCAAATTGGTTAAATTTTGGTGCATTGAATATTGCACTGATCACTTTATAGACTCTAGTTTAGTATTCTCTTTGCATGTTTGTGCCTGGACTGTTAGTTTTGATTTGGTGACTGGGGGCTTTCTAAATGAACTAATACTTAGAATTATAACTCTCCAAAAGATGTTTTGGTATCTGTGGGCAGACCGAAGATCTCATACCATGATGTCTTCTGTAAAATCTCATACCATGATGTCTTCTGTAAATTTTTTAGGACGGTCAAGGACATCATCAGCCGATACAAAGGCAATCTTGTGCTTGAACTGCAGCAAAGATCCCTCGAATTCAGTTCTATTGTTGAGAAGCATCAGAATATAAGGTGCATGATA
The DNA here is from genome assembly GCA_027576455.1 of Erythroxylum roigii. Taxonomy (NCBI): domain Eukaryota; kingdom Viridiplantae; phylum Streptophyta; class Magnoliopsida; order Malpighiales; family Erythroxylaceae; genus Erythroxylum; species Erythroxylum roigii. Next base: position 4,261,910 of record JANZXV010000001.1, on the reverse strand, counting down.
CTTCTCATTGGTTTACAGTACTCTTGGTTGTGGAAATTTCTGGGATTGGGAAACTGATGGATGAGTTTGTGCAGGTCTACACTTGTTGAAAGGATGCCTGTTCTGGATGAGGCCACTTTTAGTGGAAGAAGGGCTGGTTCTTTACCAACTGCTGTCTCCACTTCTGGTGGGGCTTCAGTAAATCTTCCAAATGGAGTCGCAAAACCCTCTGCAGCTCCTTTTGTAGATCTACTTGATCTTTCAGATGATACTCCTGCTCCTAGTCCTAGTCCTTCCGGACGTGATTTTCTTAATGATCTTCTTGGCGTTGATTTGTCAGCACCTTCAACAAAAGCAGGTTAGTTTTGAATGGGTTAAGTCCTTGGCCTTTTACACCATTGAAACTGCCTGCTCTAGGCTTCTAGCTGGAACATTCTTGCATGTGGCTTATGTGAAGTTTAATATGGGTTCTACATTTTGTCTGCAATGTTAGGGTCAGGCCATGCTCCAAAAGCTGGCACAGATGTTCTTCTTGATCTACTGTCTATTGGAACACCTCCTGCTGAAAACAGCTCATCTGCACTTGATATATTATCATTCGGTCAAGACAGCAAAACACCATCAGCGACTGTAAATTCACTTTCATCCCCTTCTCCACTTCTCACTCAGTCCACTTCTTCCACTGGTACTTCTATGATGGATTTGTTGGACGGCTTTGATCCTAGCCCATCAAAAACTGGTCAGCTTCTCTTCAACTTACTCTGGTTACTAAATACTGCTTGATTATTAATTTGGGATGAATTTCGATCAGCAGAAGATAATGGTTCAGTTCATCCATCTATGGTTGCATTTGAGAGCGATAACTTGAAGATGACATTTGACTTTTCAAAGCCTTCTGGAAGCCAACAGACAACGATTATCCAAGCAACTTTCATAAACTTGTCCCCTAATCCTTTCACAGATTTTATTTTCCAGGCGGCAGTACCCAAGGTAATGCCAGATGGTAGCTCACTTTCTAAATCTTATGTTATTGTCATGTAATGTGCCTATCTTTATCTGATGAATTTTCCTGCTCTTTGAATTCTGGTCCTCTTGTGTAGAATAACACAGAGTTAACATTTAGGAACTTAGGACATGAAGCTCGTTCTACGAATAGTTAGTGGGTTGGCATATATTTTGACCTCCTATATGATAGACAAAAGATACAAGGAAGCCTGGAAATTTTAGGTTATCTCAGCATGCTTTCTGATCTCCTCCTGTGGTTTACAGTTTCTTCAACTGCACTTGGATCCTGCTAGCGGCAATACACTACCTGGCAGTGGTAATGGGTCCATAACACAAAGCTTAAAAGTCACAAATAGTCAACATGGCAAGGTACAAGTTTTTCCTTTAATTTTAAAATTGTTATTCTTGCCTTCCAAAAAAATGCCATTTAAAGAGTGTGGTAGTGGAGAACTTTTTCATGGAATCTGGGAATTTGTCATTAAGATGAAGAGGCTTTGCCATATTGTTCATTTTCTAGTATTATGTCAAGTTCAAATTTTATTTGACCAGTTTCTTGGAGGCAAAACTGCTTTATTGGTTATTTTCTCTGTTAATAACATCCGATGCTTCGGATGGTTCATAGGCTTCTAGTCCTGTCTGCTTCTTACAAGTGGTTTCTTACTTTCTCACAAAGCTTCTATTATTCTCAGAAATCCCTTGTTATGCGAATAAGAATAGGCTACAAGATGAATGGCAAAGATGTATTAGAGGAAGGCCAAATCAACAATTTCCCCCCAGATTTATGAACTTAATTCATCGAGTATCTCCTTGTACGAGCTCCAAAATTTTCCCCGCCCATTGAGAAGCTTCTTCTCACTTTTTGTATTTATGGTCACCCAGTTGCTCGGAGTTGGCATGAGCTTTTGGTTGAGTTAAGATATCTCCAGTTTTCCTCACCATTCATCACATTTTTTCTCTTTTTCAGATTTATTTGTGTACATTATTCCAAAAATGTTTTTGTACGGAATCAGGAGAATTTGTGGTTTTGCCATTTAGGCTCATAGAAAAGGGCATTCCTGTCATATTTGAAACTTGGAATGTGCTATTTCTTGCGTTCGAGGGATGATCTCCAAACACAGACGTAACTAAAGGGTTAATTTGGAATCAAAACAGTGACCCTGTTTTGTAAATTTCATTTCTGAATTGGTTTATTTTCCCAGGGCAAGTGTTTATTAGAAGTTGACCACACCAACTAATGATAAAAGGTAAAAATGATTTGAAGCCCCATTAATCATGAATCCTAAGGATAATGCCACGTTTTTCTTTTTTTGTAGCTTTAATAATTAATGGAAGTGATTTTTGACGCCTTCAACTTCAAGCCCTGCCCTTGCGTGAAAGAGACCGAATAGCTTGACGAATGTGGCATGAGGAGTTGGTATTATTATGAATATATGATCTCAACCTACCAACTACTGATTTGCCGTCCTTTTTACCTGCTTTGCACAAGTGTTTGATAACAACAGAAATGGACACCCCTGTTTGTAATGGTGTCTTCTGCAGAGACACCAGATAGCAACAATCATCATACAACTGTTACTAATTGCAAGTGACAACTACGTACGACAGGACAGCATAACCTGCAAATATCCTAATTCCTAACACCATTTCATTTCACACGTCTGTTTATCGTTGTCCACCAAATAATCTTCTTTACCAGATTGTTAATAATAAATTGTAACTATCGGAGTTGTTAGCTTGTCTATTGCAACATGTCAAGTTACTAACCCAACCAAGATTAATGGTCAAGCAGCGTACCATATCAGGAATCGGTAGCCTGTGACTGTAGCTCCTGTGCCATGTAAAAGTGAGAGTGAAATGTATGGTAGGGATCATTGCATCCAGTCCCCACCAACCACCACTTCACTCATCATGTCCACCTTTCAAATAATGGCTCCTCCCTCCTCACAAGAGTCCCTATAACCACTTTTTGTGGATACGCCACGATCATTCGATCCTGGACCGAGGAAGAAAAAAAGAAGGGTGTTTGAGAAAATGGGAGGCTAGACGAATTCAATGCCCTACATAAAGAAACATGTGATTTGACTCCCCTTACAAAAGATATATACATATATGTTCCAAAGAAACATCTAGGCATGTGTCATCATGGATACACTCACTAAATCCATAATCAAGTGCATGAGCTCGTGACAGAACCAAAAAGAAAAAGATGTCCCCCTCCGAATTTAGACACAAGATGTGGAAAATAGGTTCTAGGGAAGTGTAAGTCGTAAGACCTAAAGTTCAGTAAAAAGAGGAGCATCTGTCAGGCCTGTGATGAATGGAAATTTGCTGGTCATGTTAAAGCATTCACATTTTCCTTTCAAGTGTACAAAAAAGGAAGCACAATCCACATAACCTTGCACTGCAGAAAAGAATTGATAATCAATGCAAAGGGAAAGTAAAAGCCAAAAAGAAAGCTTTGATAATTGGATCCAATTAATCAATGTGTTAAGTACAACATGTGGCAAGTTACCTTCAGCTGCACTAAGCTCTTTAATTCCATGGCATACCCTCAGTAACTGAAGGACCCATGTGACTTTCTGAAGATGAACTAGGGAATTTACCCTTCCTGGACCATTGCCATATCTTGGAAACTGAAAAGCTTTCACCTTTACTTCTGATGTTGATTTTCTTCCCATCAACATCCCCATCAATTCCTGAATTCACAGTTTGTCCATTTCCGCATTTCACAATGTTAATGCAACCAGTGCCAGGTCCAGTGCTCGGACACAGGGTGACCTGCAAATTCATATCAGCCTCAATGTATTGATATGAACCCATTGAGTAACACCTTCTAGTGTCCATGTTACTGCTGCTGGTCTCTCCATCTATTCTCTCTACTGTACCATTGGAGCTTCTGAATTTCCCAAGTCTAACAGAAAAAACCCTTCTTGAATTGACTATGTCTCCTTCTGCAGCCTTTTGTCCAATAGATATCCCAATTGTGGTATTGGTTGAGAGCCTTTCTTCTTCTTCTCTTTGTTCTTCGAAGTCAAAGGCAGGGTTTTCATAGGGAAGCCCTGGTGTGAAAAGGGTACCCCTACAAAGCGGGCAAGTTGAATTGGACAACAACCATGTGTCTATACAATCAATGTGAAAGGCATGACTACACAAGGGAAGCAATCTCAACTTGTCGTTCTCTGAAAATTCGCAGAGACAAACAGCACAATCAAATGGCTCCTTTAGGCCCATAATTTCCTTGTAGAGAAACACTGGTAATGCGTCGATAAAAGCTTGATCTAGCCCTGAATCATGAAGGTGGAAGAGTTGCTGTAATTGCCTTTGAAAGGCATCAGAGCCAGTCATATCACGTTGTCTATTAGATTGAGACAGTGAAGAAGAAGATCTATGCTTTATTAGAAATCTAACAAGCAAGTGGAGAAGACCAGATATGAAAAACACAACTGCTAGAATGACTATTATAAACAGTATAGCGGGGCTTATTTTGCCTCCAGAAGACTGTTTCTGATAATCACCTGGCAATGGAAGAGGTGAGGAAGAAGAAGACGACGATGAAATCAAAGAAACAATGTAGTGGTGGTGGACCAAGTGATCACCTCCGTTCTTAATCCGACATCGAATGCAAGACATCTTAGTCAATCAGTGTCCTCAAACACCAAATCTTAATTATCCAAGTTAAACACCGTCACTTTTCTGATAATTCCCAGGTATGACAGTGCTGTCCCAGGTTGTTACAATCTCGAAGATCACAATATTCTGTTCTTTCTGATCAAACCCAACTCAGAATTTGAGCTACACAAGCAACGTATAAAGATTATACCTTTATGCACTTTCAAGAAACCCAAGTCAACAGATTAAAAAAAATAACAGTCACGTTAACTCAACTTTACAATCACGACGATTACTAAAGAGACCTTCAAACTAAAAATGCCATCTTTCTCCTTCCTTTTGACATGAAATCCAAGTCAGAGGCGTGCAGGTAACCTTGACAAACAAGTCCCTGAGTAAGAGTACAAGACTTGAATATGCGAAGGTTACAGCTTACCTACTTCAGTCCACGAACCAGCACTCTAGATATGCATGACCAGAACTAAGGTACTTCCATCTACTTAGCTGCAGTTATCAGGAAACTACGAATAAGCACCCTCAACAGTTGCAAAGGTACTTTCCACAGAGGGGTTTATAATTCCCTTACGCTGAAAGAGAGAGAGACAGAGAAACAAAGAGGTAAGGCAAGCTGGTTGTTGGTGTAGCTTCCAAAAAGCAATGTCTAGTGAGCCAAAAAGAACTCCAAGTTAAAACTGTCGCCCGAAGTATCGGGCAAGGCTTTATGTGACACCACCGACGAACGAGTTGAGGGAACTCCACCAAACCTTGGAATTGGATCAAGCGAACAGTGAGTCTGAGATTAGAGAGCGTCCTTGCAATACACCTGGGCCTAACTCATTGCGTCATTGAAGTGAGATTAGGAACCCATTATGTATTCCATAATGACCTACCCATTTGTTGTGGTCCAGTTTGCCCCTTAAATATGTCTTTAAAAATAGTTATGATTTTTGAAGCTGATTGAATGGCTCCCTGCGTTCATATTTCCTTATTTCTTCTGTAGAAACCTGACTCCAAAGCGTAGATGAAGTTTTATGGCAAATAATATAAAAGAGCCTTGTAATATAGTTAATTATTCATCTTAGCCCCTGTGTTTTTAATTCATTCACATTAGCCCCTGTGTTTTGTAATCTCATTCAAGATGCCCATTTGAGTTTTTTCGGACAAAATTACCCTTGGATTCAAAAAATCCAAA
>JANZXV010000001.1:4236375-4252666 GCA_027576455.1 Erythroxylum roigii | reverse complement strand
AATCCGTACATGCAAATGGTATATGATGCAAGTCGTAATACCTTTGAGCATAATATGGAAAATCTTGAAGAAGATCCTAACCCACAGGTAAAACAGTTTTTTTACTTACTTCAGTCAGCAGACCAAGAGTTATGGCCACATTGTGAGACAATGACCCAATTGTCTTCAATTGCAAGAATATTGAATATCAAGTCTAAAGGTCATATATCGGACCGAAGTTTTGATAAAATTCTTGAGTGGTATAATGAATCATTTCCTCCTGATCATACAATGGTTGATAGTTTTTACGACATGAAAAAACTTATTCGAGGTCTTGGTTTGCCTGTGGAGAAGATTGATTGCTGCAAATTGGGGTGCATGTTGTATTGGGGAGATGATGTCGAATTAGAAGATTGCAAATTTTGTGGTTAACCAAGGTTCAAGTCTAGAAAGCGTTCAATGAAACAGAAATTAGTATCCTAGAAGCGGATGTACTATTTCCCTCTAACTCTGAGACTACAAAGACTTTATGCTTATGATGTAACTGCATCGCACATGAGATGGCATCATGAACACGAACAGGAAGATGGAATAATGAGTCATCCTTCAAATGCACTAGCATGGAAACATTTCAATGACACCTATCCTAACTTCGTAGTAGAAAGTCGAAATGTAAGGTTGGGGTTGTCGACGGATAGTTTCCAACAATTTGGTCAATTCGGTTAGCAATACTCATCTTGGTCAATCATAATAACTCCGTATAATTTGCCTCCATGGATGTGTATGGAGGACGTATATATGTTCTTGACAGTGATTGTGCCAGGGCCTTCAAATCCAAAGCTTAAAATCGTTGTTTACTTACAACCATTGGTATCAGAATTGTAGTATCTTTGGGCATATGGTGTTTATACATATGTGTCTAAGAAGAATAATATTGTGTTGCGAGCGGCATTGATGTGGACTATTAGTGATTTTTCGGCATATTCCATGTTGTCTGGATGGGGCACAACAAGAAAACTGGGTTGTCCTTATTGTGGTAACAATTTTGATGCTTTTTATCTTCCGAATGGGGGCAAAGTGTGTTGGTTTGACAATCACAGGAAATTTCTCCCTGCAGATCATCCATTTAGACGAAATAAACAAAAGTTCACTAAGAATAAGATGGTAAAAGCACCTCCTCCACCTTACAAATCTGGTGAAGCGATTTTGCAGGAAGTTTATGAGTTAGGCTTGCTAAAAGTAACATAATTTGAGGCCGATGAAGTTAACACAACCATCAGTAAAAACTTTGATTGGAGAAAATGAAGCATATTCTGGGATTTGCCATATTGGAAAATGAATTTTATACGTCATATTCTAGATGTGATGCATATTGATAAAAACTTTTTTGACAATTTGTTCAATACCATCATGAAAATTGAAGGGAGGACAAAAGACAATGCAAAATCACGAGCTGATTTGCAACTTTTTTGTAGAAGGAATGAGTTACATCGGGATCCTTGCACCGGGAAATATCCGAAAGTATGTTACACTTTGGACAGAAAACAAAGGGAAATATTGTGTGAATGGTTGAAAGGTCTAAAGTTTCCCGATGGCTATGTTTCAAACTTGGCAAGGCGTGTTGATATAAGGAAGTACAAATTATTCGGTTTAAAAAGTCATGATTGTCACGTGTTTATGCAAAGGCTAATTCCAATCGCATTTCGGGAGTTGTTACCGACTAAGGTTAGGAGGTGATAACAGAAATAAGTTTATTCATCAAAAGTTTAACTGCATCCAAAATCAAGTTAACTGAAATGGAAATCCTTTAAAGGGAGACTCCAGTTATATTGTGCAAGTTAGAAGGAATTTTTCCGCCAAGCTTCTTTGATTATATGGAGCATTTACCCGTGCATTTACCGCACGAGGCACAACTAGCTGGTCCAGTTCAATATCGATGGATGTATCCATTTGAGAGGTCATTCAAATTCAAATTATTGTAATCGACGTAATTACGACATGTTTTAACAATTAGATTGTAATAACCATATTTGTGTTAATATAGGTATTTGCATCACTTGAAGAAAAATGTCAAAAACAAGGCTAGAGTTAAAGGTTCCATATGTAATGCGTATTTGGTGGAGGAAGCCAGTACATTTTGTGGACATTATTTTGAGTCACATGTGCACAACAGAGAAAGAAAAGTTCCTCGTAATGATGATGGGGGACGAATGACTGATGTTAAAGGTAACTTATCCATTTTCACATTTCTTGGGCGGGCATATGGACGTGCAACAAGAAGAATGCTAACAGAGCAAGAAATTGAGGCTGCCCATGTTTTGATGTGGTTGGTGGTAGAGATAGTCGTGGAAGGATCTTCGGACTAGGAACATTTGGGAACACATGTTATTCGCAGTCATCTATGTCAAGTACAGCAACATGAAGTAGACGGCTGCAGCATAACGCATCAATCAGCTTGAGACAACAGTGTAAACCATGATGGAGGTCATAAATAAGCTCCAAAATGACATTGTACAGTTGCAAGGGCGTCGTATAGACTCAGATACCCATCTACAGTCACCAGGACAATATGATTGTTGAACTCCTTTTGATTCAATTTCTGTAAAATTTTAATGTGTTTCTATTCAACTAAGAAATCTTTTTCCACTAAATGATCAATTCATTTTCTGTTTAAACAAATTACATATATATACCAATTATTTATCGTTGTTGACATTAAAATCAAATTTTACGTCGTCCAGATTTTATAAACATTCCGCATATAACATGGCATTTAGGTAGCACTGGTAAATAGTAATGCAGGTTGGGTTTTGATGAACAATACGAGGTGTTATCGACAGAATAGGGCTCCATCGGTAAATGAATAGCTAATTCCCGACAGAATCGTCGCTATAGACATTATAATTACCTACATAATCGTCGTTAACTAAAAATACAGTTACCGACGGTTCCGTCGGTAAAGGCCGTTAGCTTTGCCGACTGAAGTGATACTTCTGTCAGAACATGATGGATACCTTTGACGACGGTTTATGGAATTTTGTCTGTATTATCACTGACAGAAAGGGATACGTCGTCGTTGACGATACCGATGGAAACGACATTTACAATCGGTAAATATACCAAAAAAAACCATTCCGTTCGTATATTTACTAATGGAGGTTAATTGTCGTCGGAACATTTAGCGATGTCTTAGTTAACGACGCTTGTTTTTGTCGGACTTATTCCGTCGCAAATGTATGTTATCGACAAAAATTTTCAATTTTCTGTTGGTTATTTTCATCGATAAAAACCTATTTTCTTGTAGTGTATGATGAAGCTTGAAAACTTCACATAATATGATAATGCATCCAGTTGGAACCAGCTCCTTTATTGATATATTTGATGTCTATTTAAAAGGTTATGAGAAGTTAAATGATTCATTTCCTTCATTAATACAAAGAGTTTGTTTAGGAGATAATTATAAATTTATCATGTCTACAAGAAGGATAGTAGCGGTATAGTTGTAGTTTTTATAAATTTGTGTAGAGACATACTGCTCATAGGAAACAAAATTCATATTTTTAGTAGTTAAAGATATGGTAGTCTAAGAGCAACTCTAATTAGATATGAAAAGGTAACAACTTAATTTTGAGAGTTAAATATATAGTGATAGATACATAAATTGTTTACCTATTCTAGCCCAAATGCATAGGTAATATACTAAAAGTGTTTAGTAGTTGAGGTATCTGATACTTATAAAGTATTAAATATTTCTATTATTCTATGTGTGAGTTGATCCTTAAGTTCAAAGATATATTTTTTAAAGAAATAAAGGAGAAATTCATTAATAAAAAAAGGGGAGTATAAAAACAAAGAGTATATAGGGGCTACCTGTCTTTTCATTCATACAAAATGCCATGAAATGTTTCAATGACATAACTTGACCATAATTCATAAATTGCAATGCATTTTCAATAATCACAATAATTCATGATCGAGCAAGTTAAAATACAATACACATGCATTTTTCCACATTCACAACAATTCAAATTCAATCAATTAAAAATAATATATAAAGTAATTGAAATCATTTAGAGTCAATTACCATATTGAGTGCATCTACTCTTCTCATTTGGTTCTTCATCCTTTTTCTTAATCTCATTCATGCATAAGATCCCATCTTATACGCACTTTTAATTTTCCCCATACTACATATCATTTCATTCATCTCATATAAAGTCATTTATGTCTATTTCATTTCCCTTTCTCTATTTCCTCACTTCTATCTCATTTTCCTACTATCATTTATTTCATCTTCCACATGTATATCCTCATTCAATTCGAAATTATCGATACATAATCATTATGAAATTCTAACCTTAATTCAACTAATATATTCTTATTGCGACTCATAATTCTTGTTGTATTAATCGAACAACCACTTTGGTTCCAATTTCCTCGTCTCAAGATCATAACAAGGTTATGTTTCCATTGCACTCTACTTGTACACTCTAATCTAATCATGTATACTTATATCCCTATATTTCTCAAACAATCCATGGCAATACATTCATATCTATATCACTTGAAATTCGGTATACTTGAGGAAATTATCGATTTTATATGATTATTTTGATTGTGAATTTTTGTTACATACGTATATATATAAGTGAGGTGTGTTATGGAAAAGGAACGTAGAAATGGTATGAGACTTTAAGCTTCATGATTTCTTTAGATTACGCTCACGTTTATATGATGAGCACTAGTACGTATAAGTTTTATGGTTCAAGGGTTGGACTCCGAAAATGGGGCCCAATTTGTTTGGTATCAGAGCAAGAAGAGATTACAAGGAACCACACTCCAGTATAATGGCAATTTGTTAAGAGTTGAATTCCAGAAACGGGATCCAATACTACCTTTCTACACACAAAGGCTTACATATGTTACTCTACTCAGAATATTGATCTAGAGAACATAGAAGACAAGTTCAACAAAAGTTATCTTCAAGATATATCGGCTACTCTTACAAGTTCATGAATGTTGGTCATAGTATTGGCAACAAGGGTTGTGATATTTTTTTATTTGGAGTTGAAACGTCGAACATTCCTCTCCTTCCATATGATTTGAATAGTCATGCAAACAACAACTATATGAGTAAACTTGGGAGGATTTCTTAGAGAGGAGAGCCAATGAATAACACGAGAGAGTGTGAGTTCTTGAGAGGGCCATATGTAGTACACTTTGATAGCACCCAATTTGCGGTTGGTCACCTCACACATGAAAAATAAATGGTCTTCGGTTTCCTTCACTATTGACCAAAAAGGGAAAGATGTGTTAATGCTTAAAATTTTGAGGCAAAGTTAAAAGATATATTGATATTAGCTCTAGAAGTAAATCCTACTTAAGATATATTTTACTTAGAATAATATTATTTTGAGATTAGAAAGGTTCAAATGTAGCACTAATTGTTAATCAAACCTTAGTACATTTTTATTTTAGTGAAAATGATTATTTGAATCATAAAGTTCTTTAACAAACTTAGTATAATTATTGTATTGTTTAGACAGTAATGTACCATAGAATATTAGAGTCACTATACAAGTGAAAAAAGCTAAGGTCTTACAAAAAGTCCAAGTATGTATTTAGGTGGTTTCTTTTAATTATAATAACAATTAAGATAACAGTTATAAGATTCTAGCAAGTGTTTATTACAATCTTGTAGAATTCTCCCGCTAAACCATTATCCCGATAGTATCATGATCATCGTATGGTGGTATGGTATAAGATATTTAATTGATTGATTTAGTGCAAGTTGTAGATTATTGGTTTATGCCCTATGGCCAATCGAAGTTTTTAACGACATCATTATTTAAAGGTATTCTTTATCTTATACATATTAAGATGGATATGATAAATTCGATAGGAGAAATGTACAATGGAGATAAAATTATGATGAGATCATAATCACGAGATTCATATTATATTTTTGTACTATCCTTAAATTAGTTTTAGTTATTGTTTTATTAAGATTGGACACTAATAGAGCATAAAAAGACTAGCATATATTATTGGACACTAATAGAGCATAAAAGACTATCATATATTATATTTCTTCCTTATAAAGGAATTGATCTTATAAAATAAATTAAAGAGATACTTAAACAAGTGCGTGGGTACTTGTTAGAGAACAAGTTCACTAAACTGACCTCGTATGAGAAATCTATTTGAAATATTACTTATGTGTCTACAAAAATTCTTATTATGACAATTCTATAAGTGATACTTTGACTTGAGATTTTTAAAGTATCTAATATAAGGATTACTATATTTTAGTACTACTTATGTACCTATTTTAGTCAAGGGTATTTCAAACGATAGCTATTAGATGTAGCATAAACTATATAGATGCAGTTGAGTGATCAATATAAGTTTTATCACCCTAAAGTGATTACAGAGAATGTAGACATGAATTTTGTGCTTTATATCTAATCATAACATCGTATACAGAAAGGATTGAATTTTACAAAAAAAAATCATGCATAAAAATGTTACATCAATCTTGATCTATAAATATAAATTATTTAATTAAAGAACTAGAGATAAATTAAAGAGGTTTAATTTTTCTAGTTATAAATATGTTTAGAGCTATAATTTATATCTATTGGCAACAAATTTGAGAACCTAATGAGTCACACATAAAGATTAAGTTGAAGAGAGAAAAAAGTGTTATAATCAAGTTGAACTTGATTGTAAAGTTTGAAAAACTTTAGAATTAAATATGAGATATTTGATAAATATGGTCCAATATGAGATATTAGATTTTATTTGAACCTAATTAGTGTTTAATTAAAATTAGTAATAATTATAATTATAATTTTATTTTAATTAAATTACTAAAAGATCCAAACTTACTACAAATAGGCTTAGACTTCAAAGAAGTTAGCACTTCTTGTCTATTCCTCTCTACACTAGTTGTGTAAGTTCTTTCAATACATTTCATGGATACTATTAGAGGTTAGACATGTATGCGACTACGGTGGTTGAGATGAATAAGTTTGAAAAAACGGTTCTAAACAAACAATAAGAAAATGACCAAGTTTTATAATAAGATACAAATTATGATGTAATGACCTAAATTTTGTTGAGTTACTTATAATGGACCAATAAAGAGAAAAGCCTATAAAAGTATATGTTAAGCTTAACAATGCCAAAGTTCATTTCACTCTTAAACTCTTTTCCTTATAGGTTACTATTCACTTCCAAATTACGACACTCATACTTTGACCATATGACCATAATTTCTAGTGATATAAGACTCTGTGGAAAGCGCTCGAGATGCTCTACCAAACCCCTAAACTTGTTTCATAAAAACGTCCTAGATTTGGAGAAATTATGACTGAAAATTTCGACCCATTTAGGAAAGTTACCGATCTCCTATTTTTAGTCATTTTGGGGCAAAAATAACACCACCATCATGTCTAATGCTCCTAAAATAATAGGGAAATAGGGGAAATCGACACCAATTGATCCATTTTACCTGTGAACGGAAATAAGTTACCTTTGAACTTCAAACCTTTAATTCTCGCAAACCAGGAGGAGTTTCAATGCAAGACAAGTGTCATTGGATTCTTAGAGGTGAGCTTGTCATTTATGGGTGGGTGGTGAAGATCACCATCTATCTGGCGGCGGCGTATGTACCCCATGCTCCGGTGACCGTGGTGATTTTTCACCAACCCAGAAATGGCTAAAAATAATTTTAAAGATTCTTAAATATTATGTGGATCAATTTTCATAAAACCGACATTGAAATTCTTAATAGTTTGTGAGGTAAAAATTTGGAAAGGTTATGTTCTTAAAGAAATGCTTGAAATGGATTAACTTGAATCGTTGTTAAATAAAATTGAGACTACCTGGATGTATTGAGTACAAATGAGAGTGTGCTGGTTAGAAATTGGTATACATACATTATTTTTGAATTAGATTTATTATGGATTTTACGATGTAAATATGGACTCAATTAGGCATAAAAATGTAGTTTGGAGGCCTAAATTGAACTGTGGTTATTGGTGGATATAGAAGTGTATGTTCATCGCAGGAATGACCCTTCTTTTAGAAAGGGGATGTTTATTTTATAAAGAAAACTTTGTTGATTTGTTAGTAGGTTCCTCAAAAAACATGACATCATCATATTTAAATAAAAAATAGAACTTCTTAGAATAAACAACAAATTGAGTCATGGTCTTATTCTTGAGGGAATCTAAAATTGGTTTAGGTTTTACATCCTAATGATCCTCTATATTTTTCTTTCTATAGATCAATCAAGAGCAAAACCATCCACTATGAGACACACCAGCTAGGTTTGACGTGAAGGAGCGCAATCTACCAGCGAGTTAATATTTATGGTTATGACCATGCATTAGAATTCATTATCATATTCATCATAGAAATCACCATCATTATCGTATGCACATAAGATACTCATACATATGGATTGACACATGCACACATATTTTTATTGTGCAATGCTATGCTTGTTTTGATATGTGATGGTGTGGAGAATTGTTATACTATGAGCTAGTTGGTGGGTATCACCAGTCTGCGTGTACATTGAATCAATTAGTCAGGAATTGATTTGGGTTATTAGTTGATTCATTGATGGATCCATTAACTGAGATGTGACATGGTTGAGGTGGTTCGGTCAAGGTTGCTCTCGAATGTCAACTAGTATATGGTGTATGATATAGTGACATGATTGTGGAAGTTCGGTTGAGATTGCTCTCGAATGACAATCATATTGTAGTGAGGTTATGGCGGTTTAGTTGAGTGTGGCTATAATATATGGGTGAGGGCATGTAATAGGATCCTTTGTCAGTCCTCCACTATTATTTGAGAATTGAGATTATGATGATTATGTGACATAATATTGATATGGGAAATGCATGCACATTTATAAAAAAATATTATATTGTGAATTTGCATTTATGGATGTGATATATATATATATATATATTATATTCATATATATATATATATATATCATTTGAAATCTTTAGGAGTGCATAACATAACCGTAATATTAATTCACTTAGTGAGATTTGACTCCTCTCAACCATTTTTTAGGATCTTTTTTTCAAATCTTTTGTAAGGGGGTATTTCGTCAGTCTTTTTGTTCTCTGGCGATTCGATGTATGTTTGTTAGTAACCTCTAACCCTAGAACTGCAGTAGTCTTGTATGTGTTGAATTGCCCTTATATTAACTACTTCAACGTTGTAGCACATTGAGAATTGGATATTGTTAGGACTATTTGATTGTTAAAAGTGTGAGTTTGATCATTTTGGAATCTTATTTTTATTATGGATATAAGGATTTGATGATATTTTAGGCTTGCTTAGGGTTTAGTAAACCTTGCGTTTACTGCTCTTTTAGCGCCAGCCATGGTCTAAGGTTGGGATCGTGATACAGTTAGTATCAGAGCCTTAGGTTTAAATTTGAGTTGCTAGAATTAAATCAAATTTCTTTTTAAACTACCGCAGCATTAGGATCATGTTTACTTTAAATTGTTGCCTTTACTTTCATGCTTTCATAAGGAGGAAAAGAACTTCAGCGTAAGCTCGTAAGATCAAATGGGTGGCCGATAGAGAATCAATTCTTGATGAGGTCATGGCTCTATCGCCACCCAGGTAGGCAAGGTGCAAGGGTAGGCCTAGAGCCACTACTCGATATCTAGATTTTCAAACTCAGGGTGAGCCAGCAACGGATGGTGTAGATGTTGCTACTCTAGTAGCTAGTATTACAGGATCAAAAAAAACTATAGCTGCTCTAAATCAGACTATCCCTTTAATACAGGAGCTAACTCAAAATAAAAGCCAGGGTATAACGGATGCAGAAGTTGTCTTGCACTACACCAGGATTGGTATGATTACTTTTGATGGTGCAGGTGATGCCAAAGACTTTCTCAATTGTATCGAGTCCCGGACTAGAATAGCATATATAGATTGACAAAGGATTCACATTATTGAGTTATTAGTTCAAGCGGTTGCATTGGATTAGTTTATCCTGGTTATTCAACTAATGATGAGAACCTTATTTTGGGAGGAGTTTAAATAGAGATTCATGAGATAATTTTGTCCATCAATGCAGAGAGATGCTTATAGGTGGCAATTGTTATACCTTAAGAGAGATGATAGGTTAGTTGAGGAGTATAGTGCCAAGTTTTATCAACTGATGAGATACGCAAAGGATATGACTAATTAGAGATAGATAGTAGGACTTTACATTACTGGTTTGGGTCCCATTCATGTAGGACTTCGTTCATAGGGTCAAACTTTGGAGGGTGCCATAGATGAGGCTAGAGACATGGAGAGGCGACACATCATGCATGGCACCATTTTTTTTATCCTTATCAAAATTGTGGTATTAGGGTCGGAAGCTATAGTTTGTCATCACCGGTGCTACTGATAGTTGTAACTGGAGAGCAATATGGGATAGTCTTGTCATGACCTACGTAAGCATAAGAAAAATAGACATGGTTTTAGGGATCTAGTAAGATCAATTAAATTTGGACCAGAAGCGGTTAGTAGTTGTAGTGAGCAAAGCTTTGGATATAGTAGTTCTCGCTCTGGAAGCACTACTTGTCGAAGTTATGGTAGAGTCCATCAAGGACCTTGTCATATTCCTTTGAGTGTTTGCTTTTGATGTAGTCAGCTTGGGCATTTTGCTAGAGAGTGCCCTAATTTTGGGTTTCAAATATAGTTTTTTTAAGGTTCCTCTGCTAGTGTGGTACAACCAGTACATTAGGTTCAACCTCAACATCAGGTGCAGTATCAGAGTGATTCTCATAATGTAGGCCAGCAGGATCGGGAGGTAAGTTTAGGGGTAGATTTTAGCCTAGGGGTAGGTTTGGTACTAGAGGTTTTGGGCAGGCATTGACCTCTTAATTGTCAGAAGGAGGATAGGCTCGGGTGTTCACTCTAACCCCACAAGATGCTCAGGCCTCTAATGTAGTTTTAACATATACTGTATCGGTTTGTTATGTTGATGCTAGAGTTTTATTTGACCCAAGTGCTACGTATTTCTTTTATATCTCTTATGTTTGCATCGAGGATTGGTTGGCAAGCAACCAGATTAGTAACTCCTTTATCAGTAGCCACCCCTCTAGGTAAATCCCTGAATATCGATATAATTTTTCTTCTTGTCTGAAGTTGATCAAGGGTAGAGAGTTAGTGGCTAATTTAGTATTATTGGATGTGATGGATTTTGATGTGATTTTGGGCATGAATTGACTGTCACAATACTTTTCTACTTTGGATTGTCGGGAGAAGTTAGTAACTTTTAGGATTCATGATGATGTTGAATTCTAGATTAGAGGTGATAAAAGGGAAGCTCCTCAAAACCTTATATTTTCCATTACTACTAAAAAGATGATATGACAAGGTTGTGAAGGGTATTTGGCCTTACTGAGGGATACTTTAATAGAGAGAGGTTTAGTTGATGATGTCCTAATTATATATGAATTTCTTAACATGTTTCCTGAAGAGATGCCAAGTTTGCCATCAGTGAGGGAGATTGAATTCTACATTGATGTAGTGTCGGGTACAACTCCTATCTCGATTCCACCTGGATGGCTCTTGCAGAGTTAAAAGAGCTTAAGGAACAATTGCAAGAATTATTAGATAGGTGATTTATTAGACCTAGTATTTCTTCGTGAGGTGCATCAATATTATTTGTAAAGAAGAAGGATGATATCCTCCGACTTTGTATTAATTACAGAGAATTAAATAAAGCAACGATAAAGAATAAGTATCCACTTCCAATAATCGATAATTTGTTTGACCAACTTCAAGGGGTCAGATGTTCTCTAAGATTGATTTGAGGTTTGGTTATCATCAATTGAGGATCAGAGGAGAAGATGTTCGAAAACTACTTTTCATAATAGGTGTAGTCGTTATAAATTTTTAGTGATGTCCTTTGGGTTGACTAATGATCTTGCAACCTTTATGAATTTGATGAATACAATGTTTAGACCTTTTTTAGATAAGATTGTCATTATATTCATTAATGACATCTTGGTGTATTATAAGAGTGAATAAGAACATGCGGTACATTTGAGAATGGTTTTGCAAAATTTAAGGGAGCATCAGTTGTATGTTAATTTTTCTAAGTGTGAATTTTGTTTGGACTAAGCTAACTCAGAAGAGTTCTAAATTTATTTGGTTAGAAGCATATGAGATAGTTTTTAGCAACTTAAGGACATGTTAACATCAACTCTAGTGTTAACCTTAGTTTCAGGATTGCATGGATTTACATTGTATTGTGATGCTTCTAGGGTTGGTTTGGGTTATGTGCTTATGCAGCACAGACAGGTAATGGCTTATACTTCTTGACAACTAAAGAAGCATGAGTAGGAATATCCTACTCATGACTTGGAAATGGCAACTGTATTGTTTACACTTAAGATTTAAAGACATTATTTGTATGGTTTGAAATTTATACTGATAATAAAAGTTTGAAATGCATTTTCAAAAAAGGGATCTAAACCTAAGGTAATGAAGATGGATGGAGCTTTTGAAAGATTATGATTGTTCAATTTCGTATCACCTAGGTAGAGTGAATGTAGTAGCTAATGCTCTAAGTAGAAAATAATCAAGTAGTTTTTCTCACATCAACTTTATAAGAAGAACTTTAAGTAAAGAGTTGGACAAGTTAGTTGACCAAGGATTGTAATGGAAGATATCAAGATCAGGATGTTTGTTAGCACAATTCAAAGTCAGATCAATGTTTTTCGAGAAAGTCAAGACTGTTCAATCCAAGGACCCTTAGTTATGTAAGAACAATACACATGGTGAATGCATGCATGTTGATAAAAAAAATCATTACGTTGTAAATTTGCATTTACGGATGTGATACATACATACATACATACATATATATATATACATACATACATATTAATTCACTCAGCGAGGTCTGGCTCCTCTAAACCATTTTTCAGGATCTTCTTTTCAAATCTCTTATAACAAGTTCTTCGCCAGTCTTCTTCTTCTCTGACAATTCGATGTATGTTTGTTGGTGACCATCAACTATAGAGTTGCAGTATTCTTAAATGTGTTGAATTTCCCTTGTAATAACTACTTCAACGTTGTAGCACATTGACAATTGGATATTGTTAAGACTATTTAATTGTTAAAAGTGTGAGTTTGATCATTTGGAATCTTACTTTTATTATGAATATAAGGATTTGATGATGTTTTAGGCTTGCTAAGGATCCAATAAATCTTGAGTTTACTGCTCTTTTAGCACTGGTCATAATTTAAGGTTGGAGTCGTGATATATAATATTATGCTTTATTATATTTTATATGTTGATCATGTTATAAAATTTAAATGATCTTCATTTTTAAAAATTTGTACGTAAAAATTTTGTTCTTATTCAGCTTCATACAAGATCAGGTCTCGTCCCTATTTTTTAACACCAAAATGGTAAGCAGATAGATAAATTTCTCACTTTTCCTTATTTACTTTATTTGATTAATTTGGTTTGTGAAATTTGAATAAATGTTTTTTTTGTGTCTAATCTGTGAAGGTACTCAGCAGAAGCAAAATGAAGGAGTGGTGGTTTTATTATGGCTGGTGGCTGTGATGCCTTCAATTCAATCAGAAGGCAAAAGTCTTTTATTTCCTCTTAGAGAAGAGAACAACTTATACTCTTTTTCCCTACCTCAACATGGATGATATTGTATTCGTCTTTGCCAACATTCGCTCGATAGATCTTACTCATACCCTATCTGCAAGTTCTCTGAATGACCTTGCCTTCAGAATGTTTTCATTTATTCCCATAACACTCACCTTAAATAACCCCGAGCTAGTCCCCGCTGAGCTGTTGACATGTTTGTGGCTCAGGGCATGAAGATTCATACTCCAAAGCCCAAGAAACAAGTCACTGGACACTTCACAAATGGCCAGGAGACAACAAAGAGAGAAAGAAATGGATTCGGACTAGACAGTAAGGAGAGAATGACGATTGACGAAAGAGAAAGGTGTTGTTCTGTGGATGCTTGGTGGCCCAATATGGTCATTTCTAGTTCTATAATATAAGTACAACTAGAAATTAAGGATTTTACGTCACGGCAATGAGTAGAAAATAGAAAGGAGAGTGAACAAATTTGCTCTACAAACTTCTGGAAAGTTACAGTAGTGTTTATATCCGTGGGGTCACGTTACCAATAATATATTATATTTACAATTACATCAATTTAGAATTGAATATATAAGAATTTCAAATATTATATATTTTAAAATATTAAAACTTGAGATTTAAAAATTGCCTTTTATCCGTATAAAAACCTAAAAAATTATTTAGTCTTTAGATCCAGAGTTCAAGGTCCAAACCAAGCGATTAAGTAGCCCAAAATAAAAGGTTGTTTTCTTTCTTGTGTAGAGTAAAATTTTTCACTCTCGTTAGTATCATGAATTTCAAATAATATCACACAGATTAATTTTCCATTCTTATATATAATCTAAAGGTTGTTTCTAGACGGGTAACCTCTATCTTCATAGTTTTGAAGCGTGGACCGGACGGATCGGTTCAACCGGCCGGTTCGATCGGTGACCGGTAAGTTATCCGATCTAGATGACCCCTAAAAATCAATCCTCAATTGAATCAAATTGACCGGTTAAATTGGAACTGATCGAACCGGTTAGCCACAGGTTCAATGAACGAATCGGCGGAGGCGGAGCATTTAGGTTTTGAAAGTAGAAGGCTGAGTCTCATCGATGTCTCCTTCAAGGACAATTGCCTTCTCAACTTTTGTCCTTCTCCCGACCTTCAGATTCATCAAGTTTCAGGTTCTCTTTTGATATCTTTGTTGGTCTAAATGAACTTTATCTAGGTTATGCGATTGTTTTTATGGACTAGATAATCTGTTTCTTACATTTGGTTGATCGGTGTTGGCGATTAGTGTGAAGTTCATGCCTTTGAATCTCCTATGCTCAAGATTTAGCTTTTTAATCGAAGGAAAGAATGGTCACCAAGAAGATTAAGCTATAACATCAATAATATTCTTCAACGCACAACTTTTAGGCGCCAACCAGTAACAACATCCTTGGGAAGACCTCGAGTTTTAATGAATGAATCAACTCCAGCAGAAACTCTTGCAAAGTCGGCATTATAAAGAGCAGCACATACTAAAACCATCAAGCACAAGTTAATTTGATAAGGGGTTAAAAACAATCATGCGATTGTTTTTCGATACATCTCATTGAAAAATTGATTGCTAGTGAATTGAGTTAGATGTTATCATAAACCAAAAAAAAATGTCCACTTCGAATTCCTTATCAGTGCTTTTATCCATCGTAGCTTAGAGTTCACCAAGATTTCTGCTTCATAAAACTGTGGTAGGAATGAAGTTCCAGCCCTCGGATACATGGTTATTTTTATGAATTTGGTCGTCGGGTATCTTTCTTTGTGCTTAATTATTTGGATACAGCAGTATGTTCCCGATCACTCATAGTGCACTAGATATTTCAACGGTAAAGCAAAAATTTTACCGAAATTAATGACTTAATTAGAAATGAAGTGAGGACATCATATTAAATTTCTTGTTTTTACCAGTATGAGCTGTTTCCTCTAATTTCTTATTCAAAGATTGCATATCCTGAACCATCTTTGTTTTTTATTTTGTAGTGATGGAAAACAACGCTTCTTCTGCACCATCGCACACGTCGCCATCCACTGATCAAAGTTGCAGCCAAAATCCTCATCAAAGAAGTGATATAGCATGGAAGCACTGTTATGTGGTACAAACAAATGGAAAGAAACGAACCTTAAAGTGTTTGTATTGCAATCAAGCAATTTGTGGTGGCGGGATAAACCGGATGAAGCAACACCTAGCAGGCATAACTGTTAATGTCAAACCCTATCCTAAAGTTAAACCAAATGTTTGTTTTTTTATTAAAAGACAGTTAATAGAAGCATCTAATAGTAAAAAGGAGAAAAATGACTCTAGGACGAATTTGTATGATGTTGAGACTTGTGAGTTAGATGAAGATGATGTAGTGGAGATTTCTAACTTAGCTAGTAAAGGAGATATAGGTGGTAGTAGTAAGAGAAAGAAAACAAATAAAATTAGAAGTTACATGAAAGCCGGTGTTGGTATAGACTCAGCTCAACCTAGCATACTAGCAACACTACTAAGTAGAGAAAGATGGCATGATATTGATATGTCAATTGCATCATGGTTTTACGATAGTTGTATTCTGATCAATGCTGTTAATTCACCATTTTTTCAGCCTATGATTAGTCGGATTGCAACTATGGGTCATGGATACACAGGTC
>JANZXV010000001.1:4157269-4176183 GCA_027576455.1 Erythroxylum roigii | reverse complement strand
AATTAATAACATTTACAAAATGTAACATAAAATCATTTATAGCTATTAATAAATACTATAATAAACTCAATAATGACGTTTAAACAATGTTATGAAAAAATCACTTTTAACATTTCAAAAATGTTACAAAAAACATATCTACAACAATTTAAGGATATTAAAAAAAGTTAATAAATAACATTTTAAAAATGTTACAAATAACTAATTTATAACATTTATAAAATGTAATATAAACGCACTTATAGCTATCAATAAATGTCATATTAAACTCGACAATAACATGTCAAAACTGTTACTAAAGTATCATATCTTTAGTGACATGGGTTGTCATAGCATACTCATTAGTATTACCATTCATATTTAATAGCACTTATTACCTATTACCGTATGTCATTTTTATTGTAGTGAAATATGGTAATATGAAAGTTCGAAAAAAAAAGGCATATAAGTGAATGAAAAAGCTTTTGTATGTCTTGTTTTCGTAAACAATTGAAAATAAAAATGGAATAACTAATTCTAAAGTGCTCAACCTTTTGAGACTTTTTAAATTTAGTGCTCAAATATTTAAATTTTTTAATTGATTGAGCAACTTTAAAACCTTTAACAGTTCTGCTCAAAATATTAGTTTTGTTTGTAATTTGTTAATCTGTTAACATAATCCTTGTTGTCTATGTATATAGATGTTCACCTGGAAAAATAGTAGTCATGTTATAATAGAGTACAGAGAATTTTTTCAAGTGAACACCTACACATCATGAACAACCAAGATTTCGTTAACCAAATTAACAAATTATTAATTGAACTAATGTTTCGAACTGAATTGTTAAGGTTTTTAAAGTACTGGCAACTTAGTTGAAAATTTTAATAGCGTGAGTACTAGATTGAAAAAATTCTAAAAGTTTAGGCACTTGAAGATTTGTTATCCTAAATAAATATAGATGCCTTAATTTTTTCAATTAACACATTTGATAATTAAATTAGACTAGACAAACTACCTAAGTTTTGAAAAAGCTAAAAAGAGAAATAATTTCATTGGAAAAACCATCTCCAACTTAATACAACCATACATGATGCAACAACTCTTTCAATTTTCTTTTTTATGGGATCAACGAAGCAAATATATGGACTAAAATCCTAATATTCTAAACAAAACATGGTAAGATGGGTTGCTGTATTTATAAAGTCCCACACCGATAAAAAAACACACGTTTTTTATTTTCTAGACTTCGTTTGGACGTTTGTTTCTATTTTATTGGTTTGGGCCTTAAGATTGTTTCTTATGTCTTATTGCTTTCTCATTCCATAGGCCTAAAAGAGAAATATAAAAAAACATGATCTTTTGACAAAAGGATTGATCACAGACTATTGACAAGCTGGGCCTAAGCTGGAAGCCTAGCTCTAACACTTATGGTGCAAAACGAACCTCAATGCCTTCTTACCAAATGAGCTGAAGATGAGAAGAAAGAATTAGAATGGCAATATTTAGCGAATAAAGCAAATTCCAGAATTACAATGTGTAGTAATTACGACCATCCTTTTTCACAATTGTACTGCATTATTCATAATTACCACAATAACCTTTAATAATAGAGCGCCAGATAGGATTTAACTGAGAAGGGCACAAAAGATGAACATACGATTTTCAATTTTTTGGGTAGAAACGAACTGTAGATGAGTGATAGATCCCACGGGACGAGAGTTATCGGCTTACAGCACGTGATTGCCCCACAAAAATAGGCCACCTACCACACAAACCAGTCAAGCAATCGACCTCCGACGACTTCCAGTTCATGTCCTGTTCCAAACCTACAAAACTTCCGGATATTGCTCGACTTAATCTAAACAGAAAGCGAAAAAACAGTAGCCACTGGAAATAAAAGACAAGGGGAAATTAAAGAGCAGTAAGTGGAAGTCCTGCTAGGCTGTGTTTATACCCCACCAAGTGCTTGTTACCATGTGTCCATGGCGTGAATAGTCAATTTTAGAGCTTGGAGACGCTCCCATGAATAATGACATTAGGTAAGTAGAGCTTTCAGGCTTCAGCTGTCTGTAAGAGACTAGAATCTTTCTAATTTGTTGTCACCGATATTTTATTCCTAATAAGTTACAGGCATAGACCAGCCTTTTTAAGCTCTTAAGCTTCCATCACTGTGGTTGGCATTTGTTTTTTGTTGCACCAAAAAGTCTAAAATGGAAAGCTAAAATCTTGACTAGCAGAGCAGGGCATTGACAGGTTTAACTTATTACTTAGCAGTGTGAATATTTATTTATACAAATGTAATCGAGTTCTGTTATTTGTTTGCCATGGTCGTAGTTGTACCCGTTTCAGGACATGATTCAAATCCAAGGTTGTTAATATTTCTTGTCATAGGATTGGCTGGAACCCAAGGAGTTAGATACTGGCTAATACTACACAAAAAATGTTTAATCAGAAAAAGCGTGGCATATAGATATAGGTTTGTACAGAAAGAGCACTAACCAGCGACAAGCCGGTTTGTCAGCTACTGTAAATAGAGCACAGTGAGCTCCAGTTCCATTATGTAAAGGGGGATTTTGTGAAGTGTTATTCAAGATCCTGTTTTTGTTGAATTTTCCTCCTGAACTTTTGCTGTGGAATTGGCCTGTCTACTCATTTTGATTGACAGGAAGGGTCTATTCATACAACAACGGCTGTCTTGGAAAACTGGTGTCAAGTAACAGGTCTGTTATGGTTATGGTATTTTTATGTATTTATGTGGACATATAAATATATAAATAAAATAAGGTTAGAAGTTACTTCTATTCCTAGACTCTTATCTATTTGATTATTAAATTAATAGTTTGATAGAAAAGCAATTTTTGGTCTTGTTCTTGTTCTTGTTCTTGTATTTTATTTGGTTGTTGTTGAATCGATTGACCTGTGTACAGTGTACACTCACTCAGCTCTCTTTCTTCTTTGAAAAACAAAGCAACAAGAGTAAAATATATAGTAAAGTTAAGAAATTAAGGTATTGAATCAAAGTGGTTTCGTCATTATAGCATGCATGACTTAAAATATGTGACTTTAGGTAGAATCTACAAGTTCTATATAGATACATCCATAATTAAACGCATGATCGCAATCATATTAATTAGTTAAATTGATTTAGCTAAGCTAATCTAGAAAGCATGATATTAGAAAAACCAAATGTGCAGTGACAAAAGTCAGCATACAGCATCATAAATCTGAATGATATTTCCACTAAAAGTCTAAAACCATGATTATTTGCACTAAAACCTATTAATTGCAATACAAGAACTTAGCCTTGGATCTACTTATCCAAAACCATCGCTCGACGATATTACACGAGAGACTAAAATCCCTCGTTGTACCATTGGGTCTCAATCTCGAAAAGGAGTGAATGGGGTCCTAATAATAAGCATATTATGTAAAGAACAGAGCAGTATCGGTGCTTATACCAGAATCCTAAGGTGATAAAACAGATTTGTCTATGCCAAAAAGACAAAACCAAAGAAATAAAAGATGGTAAAAAGAAAAAATCCCAATGCTTACTTTTTGGATCCCGTCTCTACTTTCAAGTCTAACTAGCAAAATTATTTTTTTGTGATTAGAAAATCACGAATTCGAATCACAGAGATTATGTTTTTGCAAAATATAAAAAGAAAATTGCGTATAATTGATGACCCAAAAGTCATAACCTCAAGTAATAGAAACAATCTTTTTATAAAATAAAAGAAAATTACGTATAATTAATGATCCTTTCTTAACATGGGAGAACCTTGTATGCTAAAGTAGTAATAATACAAGCTAAGCTGAATCATAGCGAAAATGACTAAATGAGTTCCCAACTTTTGCTCGTATAGTTCTTTCACTAGTTAATAATTGAAGCTAAGAGACAAAATTAGGGAGGCCTTTGTCCAAATTGGACAAGAAAAACTTCACAACCTACCCAAGCATATCCCCATTTCTCATCCTCATGATAGGCTGCACTGCTTATATGTATCATAGGACACACAGTAAATATGATCACACCTTTAATGCCTATAAAATAGGTTTATTTTTAATTAATTATATCACATTGATTCAGCCACGTGGCATCTTTGTCTCTTTCATAATATTAATGAGAATATATCATAATACAATAAAAATGTCCCCAAGATGCCTCTACATTGTGTCATTGTCTAAGCTTGCTCTTCCTCTGTCCCTTCCCATGCCGGATAATCAAAAGCGCAAAATAGTGGTTGGGACATTAATAAAACGTCGTATGGTTTTCTTACATGTTATGAAATTTCACATCTATTTTTTTTAATGATTTTTTAGTTTTTATTTTCTTTTTAATAAAAACAAAAACAATATACTAGATAAATTCAATAATAAATAATTTTTATTTTAATATCTTATATAACATTTATTCATAAAATATAATTGAAAAATATTACACTTCATTAAAATAAATAATTATTTTATTTTATTTTTAACTACTAAAACAAATTTTATATATTTAGAGATATTTTAAATTTAAATTACATTGATTAGTAATTATTAGTCATTTGAAAATAACATCTCTACTTGTTAGGAGTAAAACTGCATATATATTATTAGACCTTCCTAGATTTCACGTCTCAGCGAAATTTATACTGAGTGATGTTGTTATTATAGTAGTAATTATTAAACTAAAATTATTTTATTTTAAAATTTTGAATGTTGAAAATTATAATATTAAATTAAATTGCTAATAATTTTTATTAATAATTGATGCTAAATAATTAAATATATAATATTGAATTAAATTATTCATAATTTTATTAATAATTAATATTAAATAACTAAATAATATATATTAAATTTATAGTAAATCATATTATAACATAGAAACAGAAAATAAGTTATATTTTATGACAACAAACAAAATCAAAATAAAAAATATTCTAATTGAGAAAATAAATATTTATTAAATTTAAAAATAAAATATATATAGCTAAAGACCTATCGGCATCATTCGCTTACGCAAATTCAACGAAGCAATAAATGTTACCGCTCTTGTTGCCTGCATCACGATCACGTAAACATTGAGAAGCGCTTATGCGGCAACGTATTGACATAAAAAAATCTTAATCTCCGTACTGTCACTATACATGTGTATATATATGTTGGATGCAGAGGAGTCAAATTCTTAATTATTGTGTATGTGTTTTTCCAAGTAGCAGTTGGGAGCACTGCCAACTAGCTAATTGATGGGTAGGGGTAGGTTTGTTGCCATTATTTCTTTTCCGTTATTAATCTATTTATTTTCTTTTTATATCAATGCGACCAAGGTTATGACCTATACATTAGTAGCTACTCTTGTATAGAATTCTTAATTTGACCCAAAAACATAATAAGTCATGGGTACGTATGTTTGAATTTATAATGGGCCTATAGGCTCATACGAGAAGAAAAGTTAGACCACACACAAATCTAAGTGAGATTCCATCCTAAAATTAATTGGTGATAGGTGGAGTAGCCCACTAGACATATATGTTAGTTTACTTTCTTCTCTTTCTTTAATATGAGACAACTCCCACTCTTTATATTTCAACACACCTTCCTCACGTGTGGGTCTAACACGTGACATAATCCGTTATTTTGAGGTGTTAACGACTAACATAAGAGCAACCCGCTCTGATACCATATTAGAATTTATAATGAGCCTACAGGCCCACACGAGAAGGAAAATTAGACCACACACAAATCTAAGTGAGGTTCCATCCTAAAACCAATTGGTGATAGGTGAAGTAACCCACTAGACTTATATGTTAGTTTATTTTCCTCTTTTTTTCCAATATGGGACAACTCACACTCTTTATATTTCAACACACTATATTTCAACAACGTAAGGTTCTATAAATGTCTCCTAATGGCCTCCTGTTAGACCCCTAAATTTCGGGGCACTAAATTTTGGTGAAAGTTCGAATCTTAAAGGTGACCTTTGTATCACCTCCCTATACCAGCTATGGGAGCAAGACATGTAGCCAATTACTTGGCATTCTGGCTCCACAGTCTGGTAGATGTATATATATCTTCATGACACTGCGTGGCTTATCTTTGGAAAATAGCCCTGTTGGTTGGAAGGGTTATTAATATTATGATGGTTGAAAGGTCGTCTAATATCTATTTCTGTCATTTGTGTGTTTATGAAACACCAATTCCAGGAAACTAACATCACAGAAAAGAAGAATGTGTACAGTTTGCTATATTGCACCACTCAATTGACAATTTATAAAGATGGTATGCCAGTTATTAGCACATGGGGAAGATTATGGGGAAGCAAAGAAAAAGTAAGGAAGAGACAAAGACTGTAATAATGAATGTGAAAAGGTGAATTAATTATGCCGTAGTTAATTGGAGAAATGCAGATAATCAGTGCTTGTTTGTGAGAAACTACGTGCAACTTTTTGGGTTAAGAAGCAATATAGGGTGGGTTGCCGTCTATATCAGTTCGTAAGCAATAACCTTTCCTTCGTGAGTTTCTTATGTTAAATCAATGCCCGTGCTCCACACTAAAGGTAACAAGAAACTAAGACGAACCTTCATCATTTCATTATGAGGGGAAGATGGATCACTTTCCGCCTTTTCTTCTCTAAATCGCAATCCGTTCACGCTTCCGTGATTTCAGACTTTTGATGTCGCCGAGCGTTTATAAGTTGTGTCAGTCACTAAGCTCAGTTATCAAGCCTCACTCGGAAATTCTGTCATGTACTCCAATTTACATTTTAAAAAATAAAATAGAGATTCGTACTGAATAATTTTGCAGAGTGACACAATAATCTACAATTCACCGAATACTCTTTTGTAAGTATACTTATTGTAAGTGATCTGATAAGTTGAATATTGTAAAAAACACAAGTTCTGTCTCCTGGCTGGAAGGAGTTAGGAAGTCTTGTGAGATGAGACGGGGTCTGTTTGAGTCTCGTGTGAAGGTTAATGATTGAAGGATTTGGACAAATTTCTTGGGTGTAAAAGCTACCTGACATCTGTAAGCAGAAGACAATCAATTCTATTGAATTGACAAAATCGCATTACATTGAAACAAGACTTATTGCGGTGATGATGCCGACACATTTGAATCAATTCTGCTATTATGTTCAACTTCAACCTTCACGGTTTTGATCAAATGTAAGAAGAGGAAGAATTCGATAGCTAGTTGTTGTAAGCATTATATTTCACAAGTGAACTGCGGAACCAAATATTTCAACCACAAAGAGCAAAGTATATCGATTGAACTAATCATTATACGTGCCTTTTAAGTAATTTCTCTAGCCAAAATTCGTACTTGTGTGATACCTTTCATTGATTTTTTGATACATGTGGACCTCTTTTTGTTTTCTAATGTTATTCACTAATTATCTAATTATTTAGTAAATCCTTGTTTCATGGTATTGTTTTTACCTTCATTATCATAAAAATAGGTAAAAACTATTAATTTAAATTTTAAATTGCAATTCATAATTTAAAATTTCAACTTCAATTATTATTCAGAAACAACTTCTTTATTAATTACGGGGATAAAATTACGTACCATTGAACTTCTTCAAATTCTACTTGTTAGCAGAGACTTATATACAGAGTGTTGTTTTGTTATTTTAGTTGATAATTTGAAATTAATTGCTATTTATAATCCAATATGAACATTTTTGAGTACAAAACTAACCTAATTGTTAATTGTAAAACATATTTTTGAGAAATAGTATTTTAAATAAAATTAAAATTTTTCCAGTAAGTCGCCAAACACTTCAAAAAGAAAATTAATTAAAAAAAAAAAGAGTTTGGCTCACCTAATATTTATATCCATAGAAACTTGGCTTGGCCATGGGTATCTGATATATAGAATCCTCCTACTTCAACAAAAGCTACGCCTACTCTGCCTCGTTTGTTCTAGCACATTTCGGCCATCCTCCGGCAAGAATCCGACCAATATTCCGACGGAATACGAAGTCGTTTCGACTTCGATGTATGTTCCATCCTTGATGAGAAGATAATGACAAACTGCTCCCGGCGGGGATCATGTCGGTTTCGTGTTCGGAATGCTTCTCGGACCTTCTCTGCTGCGAGGACTCTTCCGAAATATTATCCAGCCAGTCGACGCTGGAATGCTCATCGGACCTCGAATCAATCGCCTGCTTCATAGAAGATGAGAGAAACTTCGTTCCCGGGTGCGATTACTCGCCGTCTGTTGACGCGTCGGCTCGAGAACAGTCCGTTGCATGGATTCTCAAGGTATGAAAAGGGTACTAAAGTTCACTTATTCACAATATTGCCACCACACACCAATCCATCTACAAATGTCGATCTGAGAAAGTTATTCGCCGTTGGATCAGTGGCGGCGGAGGACTTTAGTTTCGTACAATCTTTGTGTTTGTTGACGTGTCAGAATCAAAATCTTGTCTCATCTCGTCCTCATGGGACTTGTTCTATGCAGGTGCAGGCATACTATAGATTCCAGCCACTGACGGCGTATCTCTCCGTCAACTACTTAGATCGGTTCCTTTGTTCTCGCAGTCGCCGTTTGCCAGTAAGCGTCCCATATGTTAGTAAATAATTTTGACTGGAGCGTAGTTAACGTTTGACTTTTCAAATTTTGAAGGCGACGTAAGTACCTTAACTAAAGACACTTGGTATTTTAGTGCTTTATGAGGTACTGAAGTCGTAGTACCTGTGATGACTGTGTTATTCAAGGTAATAGTTACGCATGTCGGAAACACGACGCCGACCAGACAGTTATTATGGATTTCTTTTTTCTATACTTGTTAGGTTCGAGATTAACTTCACTTTAAGTTTTTTTTAAATGGTATTCAATATATCCTTCTTTAGCATTGAATAATGATATAGGTATATCTCTGATAAAACATTACAAGATGGGTACAATAATGGACTTAAATGTATACGTACAATGTACGAAGTAGACAGTATTAGTAAATAATGTTGCTTGGTGTTTACATTTTCAGCAGGAAAAAGGGTGGCCAATGCAACTACTCTCTATTGCTTGCTTGTCTTTAGCTGCTAAAATGGAGGAACCCCTTGTTCCTTCTCTGTTGGATCTCCAGGTAGTCAAAAGCTTTATGATTGGTTTAGTAGCTTGCTACCTACTTTAGTATGAAATATCAAGAGTTGACCAGAGAGATAAATATGATACTAATTGTTTCTTGAACCTAGGTTGAAGGGGCCAAGTACATATTTGAACCTAGAACAATACTCCGGATGGAGCTTCTTGTTCTCAGTATTTTGGATTGGAGGCTACGAACTGTGACACCATTTAGTTTCATTGGTTTCTTTGCATGTAAACTCGATCCAACGGGAACTTACATTCGATTTCTGAGTTCACGGGCCACAGAAATCATCTTAGCAAATATCCAAGGTACGTATAAATTTTGTATGACATTAGGAGAAACATACATCAACTTTTATTTGACAGCAGTGATATATACAGTTTAGTACACACATGTTCCGTGGTGGATCGTGTACAGGAATATGATATTTTGATTGATATTGACAGAGGCTAGCTTTCTTGAGTATTGGCCATCAAGCATAGCTGTGGCGGCTATTCTTTGTGCGGCCAATGAAATTCCAAACTTGTCTCTTGCTAATCCCGAACACGCTGAATCATGGTGTGAAGGGTTAAGCAAAGTAAGGATATATACAGCTATATATACGTATATTAATGATTATGGTTGCATGTAAAGGCAAAGTATATATCCAAAACATATCCAATTTTTTGCAGGAAAAATTCATCAGCTGCTACCGATTAATGCAAGATCTTGTGCTTGACAGTAGCCGGAGGTCGAAACTCCCAAAAGTCATACCACAGCTTCGGGTAACAATTCGAGCTAGAGTGAGGTCCAGTGACTCATCATCCTCATCTGCGTCGTCGTCTTTTAAGAGGAGAAAATTAAATAAATGTTTGTGGGTAGATGATAGCAAAGGAAGCTCCGAGTGACGAAAGAGATAGCAGTATAAAAAGTCTGCTTGAAGAAACAAAAACAAAGACAAGAAAGAAATAATGGCCCTAAGTTATCTAGAAACCTCGAATATTTTCTACGAGGGTTTGCAGAACACATTGACATGAGTGGGTACAGATGATTTAGTGTATATATATAAATATGAATGTGAGAGTTTGGTGAGTTTGGGGTATTTATTAATTTTTTTTAGTGGGCTTAATGTGCCATTGATGACCTTTAATGGCATTGCAGATTCCCAAGGGAAAGGGAAGTTGTCCTAGTCACATTAATTTATCATACGATTGAAGAAAGTTAGGGAAAGAAAGGGAAAGGGCGGGTTCTGTGTGTTTTAATAGTGGAGTGATGGATTGCTAAAAAGTGGAGGGCGGTGGAAAATTCAATGCAAGCATCGATTATTGAATGAAAGGAAAGCCGGAAGTGGGACCTTTTTGAACAGAGTTAGGCGAAAAGGAAGGGAAAAAAAATCAACCGGGTTGATGAAAATAAGGAAGAAAGTTTGAAGTTTGAGCTACACAAGGAATGGGATGTAAGATAGTAGAGCAGAGACTCCATCTGGATTCTGGTCAAGCCATACTTTCACCAGCATTTCCTCTCTTGATCCAAAGAACAGAAGCTGTTGATATTTGTTTATAGACGACTTGAGAATTGAGTGATTTGTGTGACCATGAACTATGGTGTTGCATGGAGAATGAGTGATTTGTGTGACCATGAAACTATGGTGTTGCATGGCACAGAAGAGTGTATGTGTGTGTGTGTTTTTTTGGCGGGATTTTGCCTCTTTCTACCGGCCTTCACCTTGGCCTAACCATAGTCATCCTCTTTTTTTGAGGAGTATCGACTTTATTATTATTATTTTTTAATATTGATTTTCAATTTCTTTCGGGAGATTGAGGAAAAATCTCTTTGAGGACATAAGTATGTCCTGAAAGAAGAATACAAAAGGTCTTTGGGGCCTTTGAACGCTTGTGTTGTATCTGATTTTGATCACATAAAATAAAATATTCGTAATTATATAGATTTCCCATTCAATTATCTTATCCTCTCCCTGTGCATGGCATGTGATTGACAATAGATACTTTGTAGCGTTGCGATTTGTTTTTACTACATCTTTTAACAAGGAAGTGTGACGGCCCAGTGCAGTTAAGGCCCGGCAAGAATTGAAGCGACTGCTCGGTCCCGCCAGCAATAATATAAACTCTCACTCCTTTTAGCTCACTGTTGCTCGCTCGTGACAACCAGTCCATTCTTGTTTCCTTCGTTTCTTTCCCAATATCAGACATACACGTTGCCTCTCTCCCACCTAAATCTCTTCACCACCATTAAATACAACTCCAGTTTCTTGCTCTTTATTGCCTGAAGTCTGCAAAACGAGTATCTGTGAGAGCACATTGAGATGATCTGTGATATCCATTATTAGGAAAAAAAAAAAAGAAAAAGCCGACAACCTTAAATTACGCTTCCTTTACACTTTTAAATGCAAACTTGCTTTGTTTATAAACAGAATTATTGAGTACAGTAGACTGCATCTAATAATAATAATCATAAAGATAAATTTGAATACCGTAGTGTCAAGTGTCAAGTGCAGTTGCGAAACACTTGATTCGTACATCTCCAAGGGTTCTTTCTCACGTTTCTTTCTCTGTACATGTAGAGATAATTATAAACCTTTATTTGGCCTGTCAAAGTTTTGCATGCAACTTAGGCAAAGACTCCATAGTACATTCGTTACGCTCATGCAATGGCCTATTGAACTCCCTGACCCGTTATATTGCTCAGTGCTCACACATTGTTTATCCCACCTAACAGTCAATACGTGACTCATTTCATGTCAAAAAACTTATATGGTCTACCTCTTTTATTGTAACGGACCACTGTGAGGAAGATTATTAGTAACAATATGAATTTGACAAGTTCTGGTCAGTACATTTTCAACGGCTTCTCTTGGATCTACCCATTTGCCTCGCATATGATTCAGAACATAAAGGACCACACGCCATGAATGATCACTAGGGTTTTCTGCATAAGATATTTGAGTGAAACGACACCAAGTGTGACTCAGCCGTGTCATAGAATATTTCTGCTTTATTGTAGAGGCCTTTTAGATTGTTCCAACAAATGTGGATCCCATGAGCCATCGTGTCCGAGTCCACTTGGTGATTTAATGTCACGTCTCCATTAATGTTTATTATAGTCGCTGTCCACTTGTTAGCGAGTTAATGTGATCTGGCGTTCCTTCATTAGTCCCGACTAGTGGGAGCCATTAGGGTTTTGGACTATATTAACAATCAAAAACCAATCACCTTCCCCAAATAAAAAGGCATCATTAATCTAATTGGAGCTCTTGTTTCAATGATCATCATGTCGTAATCTCAACTGCCCACCTCGTGGATGATAAGTGACAAAAGTTCAGATCAGTTAAAATATGAACGGACAATGAATATGACAAGCCGCGGAACTCAAGAGTCGAGGAAAACGATTTACTAATCGGAATTGCAATTTAAAACACTAGTGCCTGTGCGCAATAGCGTCAACATGATGAGCTCAATATATGTGTGTAATAAAATGGGGTGCAGATTACCATTTTTAATTATACATGTATCAAATTGGAAGGAATGCATATAACAATCTTATATTTTGTTAAAGGTTTGGATATTGAACCGACTAATAAATTGGGAAATATAGGAACTGACTTTCACCCTAGGTTGATCAACTTGTCTATGTGCGATTGAGACTTCAACCTCATACCTTTCACTTGTGTTCATTTACATTTACCCTTGTATCAAAACATCTAGTACAAAGGTTAACAATTTATTTAAAGAAATATTTTATACACATTTTGGAATACTTAGAAATCGGATGAAGCATTGCTCACTCGACCTCAAGCTCTTTGGGTTCAAGTTCTGAAAGCTAAATATCGGCTTGACCTTCAACACCTCTCTCTTACAATCGAGCGGGTAGGGGCCTCTAGCACTTGGCGAGGAATATCGGTCACTTGGCAGGTCGTTCGCCAAGGCCTTACCTGGCATCCAGGAAATGGTCGGAGGATTCTTTTCTGGATGGATAACTGGGTTAAGGATTGGGGACCACTTGTTTCTGTGGCGATCGCTCCGATTCTAGACACCGTGCTCTATGCCTCTATTGTCGATTTTAGGAATGCCGACTGCACTTGGAAGTGAGACCATTTCCAACAATACCTCCCCTTGGCCGTTTGCCTGGCTATAGCGGAGACCCTTACCCATGCGGATATAGATGTAGAAGATATCTTCCTGTGGGCTGCTGCGGCGAATGGACGTTTCACCGTCACATCTGCCTATGATTTACTCGAAGGGGTTCCTACTATAGCAAACAATAACATCCGGGAACTTATTTGGAAATGAGCAAGGACCCAGTGGATTCGGGCGTTCCTCTGGCTGATGGCCCAGGGGAAACTCTTAACAAACCACCAAAGGGTGCTTCGCCACATTGCTATGGATAGTTGGTGTCATCATTATGGTCAAGCTGAAATCACCCTGCACGCCATTAGGGACTGCCCGCGAGTCCGAGCACTTTGGACCAAATTCCCACCGGCCTTAGAGGATCCGGATTTCTTTCTGCAAGATGAGATGCGGTGGCTGCAGTCCAACCTTTCGAAATACAACCAGGCTCGCCAATTTGCATGGGCTTCTTTGTTTGGCGTACTATGTTGGTTCCTGTGGTATTGACGCAACAAAAAAAATATGTTCGACACGGGCTTTAATTGGCCAACTGCAAGGGAAAGAGAGGTCCTGGAATATGCCGTCGACATCGAATGTGCGCGGGTGACCGAAAGTTGTGTGTTTCCGAACCAAGGATTACCCCCAGGTCGGTTCGTGGGGTGGACAAAACCGCAAGAGGGCTGGGTTAAGCTTAATATTGATGGGGCTGTTAAACAGGGTGGAATGCTCTCTACGACTGTAGGGCCACTTCGAGACTGGCAAGGCCAGTGGTGTGGCGGCTTTCTACATCACCTTCCGAGCAGCTCACCGCGCACGACAGAATTGTGGGGAGTCCACGCGGGTCTCAATCTGGCTTGGACCCTGGGATATCAACGGGTCATCTTAGGAGTGGATTCCCTGGAGGTTATCAATATTTTGTCCTCTTACTATACAGGTTTACTTGATGAGGTTTCTTTGGTAATAGGTATCCGCGACATGCTACACCGAGCTTGAGAGGTCTACCTACAGCACGTGCACCGCGAAGAAAATCAGAGTGCAGACCACTTAGCCGCTATATATATTGCAGGACTCGTCAGTCCAGGCCTGCATATCCTACTGGAGGCCCCGCTGACCTTTTTAGAACGCATCCACTGGGACAAACAAGGTGTGATGTACCGCCGGACCTTGCCCTAGTTAGATTTGTATTTGTGTTTTCTTTCCTTTGTAACAAAAAAAAAATTAAATGAATATCCAGCTAACCACCTTTTTTTTTTGGAACACTACTTTATTAAATAGGAATAAGGTTGGATAATTCAGAAATGTGTATAACTCAACTTTAATAGATAATTCAGAAATATAAAATAAGCATACAACTTATTCATGTCTCGTCCAATCCCCCCACAGTACTTTGCTTTTAACTAAACAAAATGGTCTTTAAAGTGAGGAATCCTAAGTATAAACTCAAAAGCCAATAACTCTTTATCCCTCCCAATAAAAGTTGTCCTTATGGGAGTGCAGGGAGCAGAATCTTGTTCTTTACCTACTCCTTTTCTGAGGAGAATTTTCGACTTTATTGGTTGTGGCTATGACAAAACAGGAGGACCCTTGAAAATTTTTCAACTTTTGTAGAGATTGATCACAAGCTATTTGTGAAACCCTGGCTCGTGGGGTTTCCGTGAAAAGTTAGTTCTTTGGCCCGAGGAACTAAAGGCTTCAAAAGCTGCAATGAATGGATGATACACCACAATATCCAGGGGTACAGTTTTCTTGTTTGATGTCATATATAGGTCATATGCTGAATGCAAGACAGCAACACTCCCGGAGGAGTAGTAGTCCATAGGCCACTCAAATGTCACCCTCCTAATTCGTCACTTTACAAACAAAAAGTAAAAGCAAATTTAAAGAAAAGAATATCCTGACAAATTCCCGGAACATTCACAGTGGTCCTGGGAAAAAAAAATTCACATTTTGTCTCTTTAATAGTGCAATTTCTCATCAACTTTCGTCACTCAAAGTCCCTACTACTCATTCTCCAATCAACACATTTGCTTTCAAAATGATGAAACTTCAATAGCCAACAAATAAACATAATTTTACCGTAACAGTAACAATGGATATCAATCTAATGATCAGGTCCACTTCAGATCTGATAAAATCTCAAAGTTCTCCACTATTATCAGAGCCCAGATGGGATTTTTCAGGGTAATCTGTATATATATATAGGTTGTGATGGAAAAGATGTCTTTCCTACTTATCTAACTTCTTTGGATGCCGTGAAAAGAAGCTTAAAGACAAGAGTCACGAGTAGCAAGTCTCGAGGGAGCGTCCATGGACATGTGGTTATGTTCTTTATTGCCTTTGGCAATTTTAGTGCTTGCTAGGACCTCATTCTCTAAGGTGGAGATAAAGAGTCGTCTATTCAATCATAAACCTAGAAAAGGAACACATACACACACAAACTCACTTTGGTGAGATTAGTCGTGTGTCCGTCTACAGTAGTCCAAACACATTAATTTACCATGTAACAGTGAATTCCAATCAACAAGGTCATTGTTATTGGCAATAGTCTTTCATTGGTGCAACCTGAGAGTGCTAAGCTGGCTCGAGGCTAAAAAGATAGCTGGGCCGTAAGTTGAAGAAAAGGGGAGATAACCGAGCAACAGCTTCCGAAAATGGAAAGAATTTACTGGGCTGAGTCATCAAGAAGTAAAAGGGAATAGAGACTCGACTGATTGATGGGGAAAAGAAGCTGCTGTTTAGCCTAAAGAAATACTGAAAAGTCATGAAAACGTCAATAAATAGTTAGCTCAAAATAAATCTTCCTTTTACTACTTTCTCAAAAGTAAATGGTCAGATCAAAATAATTTAACCTTTAGTTACCCAAAAGAATGTTAGATTAAATGACTAAAATTAAAATAACCAGCTGAGAAGTTAAATCAGCTTGCTTCAAAAGGGAAAGAAGATAAGATTTTTCAGCTTTGATAAAGGTTATCCATCAGTGAAAAAGTTAATCTTGGATTTTGTGTTGAAATTAGACAAATGAAGTTGATATTACAATTTGAAAAGGACGTATTTGATTTACAAGACATCCTTTTGTACAACTTTTGAAAAAACTCATCTAAAGGTGTTTCCTCTTCATTGGTTTGCTAATTAATGCCCACCAATATGTCAACATATTGAAGAAGACAAAATTATGTGAATCTATAATTCAAGAGAAGTACTAGAATTAATATGCATCAAATACTACTAAAGTATCTTAATGCTAAATATTCTTTCTTTTCTAAAAACCTACAAGTATTTGTAAATTCACATGTCAAACATTATGTTTGCAGCACAG
Organism: Erythroxylum roigii; assembly: GCA_027576455.1. Lineage (NCBI taxonomy): Eukaryota > Viridiplantae > Streptophyta > Magnoliopsida > Malpighiales > Erythroxylaceae > Erythroxylum > Erythroxylum roigii. The sequence goes on along the minus strand of JANZXV010000001.1, from coordinate 4,159,698 downwards.
TAGATAGAAACATACCCCTCTCTTCAAGTGCACTTTGAATCACAATTCTGCCCTTGAAAGATTACGAATAAGAAAAAATTTCCCTTGTGTTCTTTCTTATTAGAAAGGTATAATTCACTTTAAAAGCTAGCTCAAGAAGGGGAGGCTTGCACATTATTATAAAATTTTGAATGTTCTCATAGTTGTTTGATGTGAGATTCCTGACATATCCCCCTCAGTCCAGAGCATGACTGGACATCTGATAGATATATTGGAAAGAGGGACATAATTGGGTACCGTCCAAAACTATCGAGACAAACTGGCTCTGATACTATGTTAGGAAAGATTTGCACACTATTATAAATTTTTGAATACCCTTATAATTATCCGATGTAGAATCCCTGACAATTCTTTTGGTAAATATGATAAAGAGGTTTTATGTAAAGTTGAAAGAACCTCCCTTAGCATTTCACAGAAAACCAATGACGAAGAATAGTCTTTGACTTTGAGATGTTCTGTTAAGAACGTCTTGTAACAATTTCAGCTATTCTGAATAGACGTAACAAGATAATGGACTATTAAGCCTCAATAGAGCAGTGAACAACTCCATCTTCTCGATAAATGGGCTTATAGCAGTTGGGCTATTTATGTCATGGGCTTCAAATACCATTTTCTTGTTATTTATAAACATAATTACCATCAATTATTAAGATAAAAGTGAATTTTGAACTTTGAAGCCTTTAAATTGAACCCTAATATTTTCAAAGCAGATCATAAGTGGAGGCAAAATTTTATGATATTAACTATTTGTTAATTAAATATTACATATATAACATTATCTTTTATACTTTTAAACAAAATGTGTCCAAAAGATGGAGTCTTCTTCAAGTCGTATAAGCTTAGCGCCTATCATGTATCCCGAATTGATGAAGAAGTCTCGGATGTTTCACAATCCAAGTGGATTCTTCATCTCGATGGCTCACGAACTTGTTGAGAAGCTTGTCACTGTTATATTGAATCCGATTGATAGAAGTCCAAGACTTTCTGGTATTCTTAGGTTAAAACTAAAGTGTCCACATTTGGCAGATAGGGAGAGGATTATTATGTGTTTCTAGTAAGCAAATGCGATGACTTCAAAGCTCCCAAGTCCAAACCCTTCATTTGATTTGGAAAAGAAGAAGAAGAAGAAGAAGAAGAAGAAGAAGAAGCTTTCGAACCTTTATAGCATGCACTTGTCTTCTCTTTGTGTAGCAAAGCCAAATGGAAACATGTAAATGCTGCATAGTCTGGTTTTTTTTTTTTGTGATTTGCTGTTCTGCTCTTCGTGCCTTGTGCCGGATAAAGATCGTGTTTTAGAATATTTGGTTAGATATGTAGAGATTAAATATAAGGGATTACAGGATCATTCAATATTATTTTTATCTACTTTATAACACATAAATAAATAGTAAAATAGTATTTTAGAATATTTAAATTATAACATATGATTAATTATTATTTAAATTTGTAAAATTACTTGTATTTAATACCTACGAAACAACATTTACTCTTCTTTTTCTCTCCCACTTATTTAAGTCAAGCTATAAATGATGGGAATTTAATTTTTTTAAGTCACTTATAAACTTAAGAATATTGCAAGATGGTACAAGAGATCTAAACTAGTGAACATAAGGTTTGGTCATAAAAACAAAGTGTCCTAATAGATTTACATAATAATTAAACTATACTTAATAAATTTCTTGAGAAGACCAAGACTATAAAAATCTTATAAATATAATCAAAAGCTTTCAAATCTCTATTTGCTTTAATTATAAAACAAAAACTAATTAGTTATAACCTACATAAAATTAATATATTCTATTGTTTAGGTAAAATTAATTACGATTCAATAATCCATTGAAAACATTTTGAAAATAATTTAACTGGACTAAATAACAACTATCGTAAGTTTGTACGCAATTAACAAAATATCTGAGCATGAAGAATCTCATTAAATAAATCATCATGCTCGACCTTGATAGTTAATATATTATAATCAACATACAACTATACAAAATCATAAGAAGAAATAATTCACTAATAGAATCTTTTGGTATGCTATTAGCATGTTATGGCTTGCATATGTAATCGGTAAAATGATAAACTATGCATATCTATATCATTTCAGTCTCAATCAAGACTTCAATCTCAAACCAAGATCTATGATCTCTAAAAGTGACTATTAATCTCATATAGAGATTAGTCGCCAAAAGATCCGCTCTGTAAAGATTCATTGATCATAAAAATCAATCATGATATCAACTATCTTCTTTCATAAAAATAGTTATCAATGTTTTAAAAATCGGACCGGACATCGAACCGGTTGAAGAAAAGGTTTAAGGTTTAGAGGTTCAACCGGTAGTGAACCGCTATCCAACCGGAATATAATAAATAAGATGAAAATTTTATAA
>JANZXV010000001.1:4120169-4137379 GCA_027576455.1 Erythroxylum roigii | reverse complement strand
AAATCACCTCAATTCAACTAATAATCAAGTGAAAGCCACCAAAAATGGCTTTAATTGAAGTTTTTGTCAACGGAGCCAACAACGCAGAAGCTCTCTTCTCTTCTCTCTTATCACAGCAATAAGAGTAAAGACTGGAACTTTTTGACAGATCTTTGTCAGCTTTGCATCCACAGAGTTGAAACTTAGAAACATCTATTAATTGAGCTCTTTTCTTGTTTTGCTTACAAAGGCTAGACAAGATAAAAGGAAAGGAGCAGACGTCGAACGCAGACCTTCTGCGTTGAAGGCAGACGTTTGACGCAGAAAAATAAATGTTTAGGACAAATAAAAATATAAAGAAGCTAACCTGAGAAGATGAGAGGCAACGACAAGCAGAAGAGACAAGAAGTCGGGTATAGAGAAACAGAAAAGACAGTATTTTGGAGCGGTTTTCTTTACGTAAGTGACGAGAAAGTGGGGAAAAAAATAGCTTTCCGAAAAAGCTAAAATTTGGGCTTTTTTGAAAAGCTCCAAATTTTAGCTTTTAAAAAAGCTGTATTTGAGCTTTTAAAAAAGCTGTTTCTAGTTCTACTTTAAAAGCGCTTTTGAAAAATACAGCCAAACACTTACTTTTTCTTTAAAATAGCTTTTGCGGTAGACAAAACTGCTTTTGGACTCTCCAAAAGCCGAACCAACAGGGGCTAAGATCTATTCTAAAGGAATTTAAACAACTTTAAAATTTGAATTAATTCTCAACATTCTCTCTTAATTCAAAATTTATGAATGGAGCACATCTCTTCAAATCTTCAGAATACTCTGTGAAGCACTTCTCTTCACCAATTGATGCACTTCTCATTATCTTGTTGATGCCCTTCTCACCAACCTATAATCATTGGAGCACGTCTCCAAAAAACATCTTGATGCACTTCTCATCAAATTTGTATGATGCACTTTCTCACCATCTTACCATTGTTGAGCACTTTCTCTCAACTAATTAAAAAAAAATCTTCAATAACAAACTTAGTTAATATCTAGATAAAACAAATCAAATTCAAAAGTTTAAATTCTAACTAGATAACAACTTTATCTTAATAGATAAAATTTTATCTTTTAACATATATCTTATTTTTAAACAAAATCTTCAATTTTTAGTTTGAATGAATATTTCCTAACAGTTAGATCAAGATAACTCACCGAGAATGGAAAAGAAAATCATGAACCCTGCTGATATTTGAACAACCCTTCGGCTGCCAACGTGTGTAAGTGCCAATAAACCAGCATTTTCGCTGCAGTTGAAGCAAAGCAAATTTAAGGGAAACTTGGAAAGGGTTAGAAAGTTGTGTTGAATTGTCTGCTTTAAGATCACAAGAAAATCTTACATAGATACTGATGATCCATTTCCGGTCCCGAACATGCCAGAGAAGAGAATTCCAACTCCCTTAAGTAGTAAAGAAGAAAATTTTGAATTGTTATGAATCAGCACAAACTTTCAATACTTATAGAAGCACAAAGTCAACCAGGTTATCAGAATTGCAACCAGAGAAATATTACTAATTGATGCAAATTGAGTGAAGTTCTATAATTCAACTAAATAGTTATGATTTCAGGTACGAGAAGAATGAGTTAAAAGCTGGAGATAACCTGTTTTATTCAGATAGAGTGTCCATAGATTCGTATTTAGCTATCTTGTCTTCATGCATGTAATAATTAAATTACTATGATAAGTGCAAACTAATCACTTGTGAAATCAGTACCTGCCAACCTACACCTCGGCTAAGGACTGAAGGAGGTATTGGAGTTGCACTAGCATACCTTGACACAGCAATGAAGCCACCAGTAGACTGTTAAGAGTATAAGAAACTAATTAGCGAAGATAAGAATTGTCTAAGACCTGATGTAAAAGAGATTTTGAAAATTCTTGATGCTGAACAAAGTGGAATTTGAATATGGAGGAGAAATGCATTCTACGTACGCTTCAGAAGCACTTCCACACATTCACAAATAGGACATTCTTTTGAATCTGTTCCGTCACTATGAACGGAACGACTGTGAGAAATATGCTCACCGAATGGAGTAGGAGTCAAAATAATTTCATTAATGCTTCAAAAAATTCATATGCAAGGGTAAACAAACCTCTACAAGGGCAACGAATGAAGCCATCATCATTGCAAAAGCCTCACCAGCATCAAAAGTGGGAGCTCCCCATTGGAAGGGGTATGGTACTCTTATCCTACCAAACAATAAAGATCAGTTGGCAGAGAAAGCTATAAGAAAGGCAAAGCATTATAAATTATACCATAACAAGCCCAAGCAGCAATAGACCTTCATCAGGGGAGAACACAGTCCCCCATCTGGAAATTTGTATCACTCTAATATTCCCTACTCGGTTAGAAGGAAATCCATATAGCCTTACCATGGTGCAGCGCCTATAATTCCTGCACGGTCTGTTCTGCAGCTTAATTGGGTTTTAGGTCCTGTATTCTTATATGCCCCACCCACAGTAAGCAGATGAGCATATATCCACACAATAACCACCGAGAATATAACAGCAAAGCGATCAAACACAGAACTCTTCCCATGCATCATATGAGGTATATACTGCAAAAGCTCATGAAGATTAGTTTTACATCTTATGAAATGCCATGTATGATAAGGTGAAGTCTATGCATTCTCTTCAAAAGTTTCCGGTGAACTAACACAGGAGCGTAGATGTGTTGCATTTACCTGGGAGAAAATTACTAGAAGGATTATCTGCGGTAGTCCAATCTCCACACATTTTGCAAGCTAGCAACCCCAAAATCATTGTCAATGACAATACTTCAACAAGATGTGATATCAAATGGAAGCTCACACTCTTACCAAGGGGAATCCAAATTCATACAGCCCAAAACCAGATAAAGCTACAAGAGGTATAGCAGATAATGGACTCGTGAACCTGCAAATCGAAAGGAGGCCTGCATTTAATTAAGCTAAAGACAAACGAACTTCTTCACTATTGCAAAGTCCTGACTTCAGACATCTGTCTCTGAACTACATCAGTATATACTGTACCATGCCTTCACATTTTATTCAAGCTAAAGGCACATAAATAGAGGAAAGTAGAGACCATCCAAGTGCTGATTATACAGGAGGGGCGGCCTACAGAAAGAATAAAGAAGAATGTAGAAAATCAATAAACCTTGCAACATTTCGCCAAAGGCCACTGAAGCCAATGACAATTTGGAGTGTGGAGGCAACAATGAGAGCACCCTGAATTCCACGCATTATCTTCTCGAATTTCTACATTATAATCACAACTTGAATCAGTATTGCATTGCGTTCTGTTCTGTACTTATATGCAACCAACAAGAAGAGTATCTTATTAGGCAATGTTTCCACGAAGCCACCTCTGTAGGATTCAAAATTTCACTGTATCGACCAGCCAAGACAATTGAAATGGTGGTTGGCAAATAGGTATAGGAACCTCCAATCACAGCAGGCAAACGGGAGCCGAACATTGTTTGGAAAAACGTGTTCAGTCCAGCCACAAAAAGCAAAGTCTGAATCATCTTTGCCTTTTCCGCCTGAAACAAACAGTTTAAGAAAAGATCCATATGGCCATGAATAAGAAGCATCACATAGCATAGCAGAGTGGTTTAGACCATTAACGCTTACATTTCCTCCTCCCATCTGCGGAACTAAAGTGGTGGGTATAAGCACCGTTGTGCCAAGCATTACCAAGTAGTGTTGGAAACCAAGCAGAATTGCTTCAGCTGCATTTCAGAAAAGAATCCATGAGACAATGACATCAAGGAATTGGTGTTGCATGAATATAAAACGAATTCATAACCAAAAGGTACTGATGCAAGTGTCTTGTGCAATACTGCAATCAATGGAAAATGGGATATATTGAATTCATTGACTAGATGAACCAACTTGGAAAGGAAATCATTAAGCCTTACAACTACTTCTCTATTTACTAGAAAAAGATACCAAGAAAATGGTAATAACATCGATTTCTCATCGTTATCTTCCAAATACGGAAACTAAGTGTGTTTGAAAGTCAAAGAACCAGAAAAAAATGTGAATAGTCCACATAACGCCAGTGACATGTAACTACTGATATAAAGCACTGATGAAAAGAGTAAGTGTAGAACTCACGCCAAGGAGGAGGACTAGTAATGCAGAAAGCAATATTAGGGAGCTGATCCTTGACTGGATGTGGCTGTAGCTCCTCCTGTTTTGGTGGCGGCGCTTGTCCTGCCATTAATTCTCTCTTTTTTCTCTTCTTTGTTTTCCACTACAAAGCTATGTCTCAATAAAAAAGAACCTCAACAACCAATTGCGACTAAAAACCCCAAGAAGCCAAAACCCAGCTACTAATACCCAGAAAACAGCTTATTAAAAGATCCCAAAAGGCTGGTAATAATCCGAAGAGAAACCTTAAACAACAAAGATGATAAAAAAGTTACGAGCTTATAGCAAAAGAATGAGAATCAGGCAAGCTTGTGTAAACGCTGTACACTATAATTGCTGGTGCAGACAGACAGAACCAACTTGTTAAGGGGTGGATGGGCGTAGAACGTTGCTGAATGGGTTAGTTTAAGTGATAAAAGGTCACCCACTTGGACTTGGAGACGAAGAAACGTAAAAGCAAATGTTAAGAGAAAAAGAACATAAAGCTAAAGGAGGGAATTAGGAGCCTCCCGAAGCGAGAAAGAAATCAGAATACCTCTCTCTGCAACCCAAAAACGAATCTCTCTCAAATCTATCTTCCTTGCATTGCTTTAACAATGTTATAGTAATTTCTTAACGTGGGTCTAAGCTCTCTTTTCCAATCACGTAAAGGTAAAGCTTGCACCAAAGCATCCTCCCCCGTCACCTTTACCAATCTCTTGACACCATAAGCTCTACTTTCGATTTAAACAACCAAAAGTTTACTAACTTTGATTTTTATCTCTCTTACACACTCAAGCAAAGAATTAAACTGTAAAACAGTGTAAAGTTAGCACATTTTCATATCATCTGCACTGTACTTGTTTCTGGTTGACAACAAATTCAAAAGATACTTCCCAAAAAAGAAAGTAATAATCAAAAGATACTACATTGATTACTTTCTACAGCTGGTAAATCAATGTGATGAAAAAGATCCTCTTTGAATTTGTGACCGACTACGAGTAGGAGTAGTCATTTCCTTTTCAAGTATTGTCAAAAACCATCATTCTGTCCTATGTGCCGTTTACACTTCTGGGTTCTTTCCCCTTGCAGTCTCTCTACTGAGCTCTGTGCATGAACACGTCGCCTGAAGCTTGCACCTTATCTTGTAATGAAGGATGCTCTTAGTTATCTTATGTTAACGGGTAACAGGTCACCTTCACGAGCATCTATCTATCTACTAAATAAGATCCATAAAACAAATAGATGGATGCTTATTTAGAGCAAGATAATAACAGAGTAAATTCACAGTTAATCTAAACCCATGTTAATACTGATATCAAAGTATAGCAGAAGATGACAACCTTTTTACTGGATAACTTATTGCCCATTTTTCTTGTACGTCCTATCCTGTCAGGGTTTGTTAAGAATGTTTCAGCGAAATATTTCACAAATCTACTCCATCATATCACTTCACATCATTCCATTAATGGTCCTAATAATTTTACTGGATATTGTATGATTCTGTTCATTATATAATAAGAGATTTTGGGATTGATTGTTTTCATCCTTTGTCTTCGCCATCATTTGGAATGGAAACAGAACACAAAAGCTGTCCAGCCTTAGTCCATTTCTAAAATCTAAAGGTTTAAAGCATTCAACTTTTTTATTAGAAATTATTCATCAAATTTTAAAAAATACAAAAGAAACAGGTATCCAGCAGCTGTTGTACCGGGAGTGGACGACTCTTCTTCGACATACTTTCCGGGAGGGGAATCAGTGCACAGACACTCTCGCACGTATCGCAGGCATTCAAGTACGGGGTTTCACATGCTTCAAGAGCCCCCAGTTGGTGTCCAGGACCTCCTCCGCCGTGATGCGCTTGGCGCGGCGTACCTTAGAGCTTTGATTTAATGATGTTTTAATTCCTCTTTGTATTTAAAAAAATACAAAAGAAAAATTGCGTATATTATAATCCGTCTACAGAATAGGCGAAGAGTCTACATTTACTGGCGAACACCCAATTAACATATCGCTTTCTTTGTTTTTCTTATACCACTTTACTGAAAGTTAGCTTTTAGCAGCTTTCGGCTACATTTTCATTTTCTTTCAATTAACATAGCAGCTTTACTGTTCTATACTTTGGTGGAAATTTGACTCAAATACCATCTTAAGCTTTATAAAAAAGATTCCAAACTAAACCTACTTATATGGAAATACTTCCAACGAAAGTACTCAAGCTTAGCAATAGCATTAGCAATCACTCAAGTATAATTCACATATGAGAAAAATGAGTTACGACTTCTTGAAACCAAATGTATGAATAAAGTATTGGCATTACATTTAGTTTTGGTAAAGATCAATGCTGAGTACCGTTTTGGATAATTTTCTAAATTTATAAAGTAGTCTTTGAACTTTTTCAAATTGTAAATTAGTCTTTCAATATATGGTATTGTATAATTTTATATTTTATATTTACTCTATCTTCAAATATTTTAATAATAGAAATTTAAAATAACAACAATCTATTTATTTTTATTAATATTACTTTTAACATATTTTATATATAAATAATAACCACAATTAATATAAAAAAGTCATTTAATTATTGTAGAAATATAAAATTAAGGATCACACAAAGTATTTAAAATGTTACAATTTTATATTATAATAAATAATAATTACATCAAAACATCAAATAAAAATAATAAATATCTATGAGTCTCTAACTATTACAGTTTATAACAAGAATTTGTGTCGAATAAACAACCAATTATAAGTGAAATTTGAAATAAAAACATTTACAATTATATTTATATTTCATTTATAGAATTTAATATATACAATATAAGTGAAATTAAAAGAAGAGGAGAAATAAAAATTTGAAACTTCAATCAATTGAATACTCGCTCAAATCTCATTAATCTCAATTCTTATTTGATATAAAATCTTCATTATTGAAAGGAGCCTTATCATCATCATCATTCAAATTCATGGAACCAAATGACAAGTTAATACTTTCCTATCCAAGATTATATTTCAAATCACTCTCATTTATCAAACTCAATTCCTTAAAAACCTAATCTACCAAAAGATCAATATAATCAAGGCAAATCGAATATACAGAACTACTTATTCTATTAAGAGTCATAGTAAAAAAATAAAATAAAATAAAATAATTAAAATTTACAAGAAATTTTATCCAACTTAATAATGATAATAACATACTTTTTTCGAAGCTTTAAATTGTATCGAACAAAGTCTAAGTCATTTAATCTTTTGTGCTAGGTCTATTCCTTTGCCTAGAATGGATGAATTCAAATATGCTCTAATTTCTTTCACATCCTGTTGTACTTACACATTGACTTAGAATTCAAATTGCAAATATTTGCAATTTTAGAACATCACTTCTAAATTAGTCCATAAAAGTAGCATTATAAATAAAATAAAATAATGAATAAATTTCAACGAGTAACAAAAGTGGTAAAAAAATATATACCTAAATTAAGTTTGTTCCTTTAACGAATAGAAATTGTCATCCTAAAATCACCTGAAGCATCCTTATAAATCTTTATTTGTGAGCTTAGGAGATCTAGCATCATCTTATTGGCAACAATTAATGTCATAGTTAATAACATTTTACTATTAACTTCAATTTTCTTTATAAAACTTAGTCTGAAATAGACACTAGGATTCAAAAAAGCCCCAGTTATAAATAATGGACAATAAAGTTGTCTTTCTCATGATATCATGAAATAACCCATTATTGCCTTCTCATCACTATCACTCAGACGAAGCACTCTCACGAAAGACTCACAAACTCGAATGCAAATTAACATTGAAACCAAAATTTGTCATCTTTAAGCATAATTCTAAAAACCTCCAATCCATCATTAAACCTAGCATGCTGAATTATAACTCACTTATTACTTATAAATATTTGTCTTAATGCACGATTGTCAATAAACTTGGTCACTTTTTTGGCTTGTTGTACAATCTCATCAATAATATGAAAATATCTATCATCTTCTATATTTCCCAACATCAGGTCAGTGTAATGTGTAGCACAATGAACTAAACGATATTTTCTAGCCCAACTCTATTCACAACTTCATCAAATATCTGAAATAGAGTATCGATATTTTTAATAAGACCAGATGTATCAATAGACTTCAAAAATATTGTCCCGTTTGCATAGTAAACCAAAAAATTAATAATAAGTTCATGTCTACTATTTGTCTAATCATCACATATGATTGAACACCCAAAAGTAACTCAAGTCATTCTTCTTTCATCCAAATAACTTTTTATTTCATAAACATAGTTACTTAGAAGTTTTCCTTTGTATTCATCAATTGAAAGAGCTTTGTATCCTAGACTGTAAGAGGCAATAGCATCTACCATAGGTTGATAATAATAAGATTGAGCAACATTGAATGTTATATCTAAATCATACCACCTACTAGCCATTGTCATATCTATATTATGAGCCGCTTCTTTAAATTGTAAGGCATTACAGATTGAAGGTTGAGCTCCGGAAGTTATTCGTGATGCAAAAATTTTAGACACATGTCTTCTTCTTTTCCTAACATTAGGTGTAAAATTCTCTTTTTGTTGAGTAGAAATACTACTACCTTTAACATTCTCATTATCATCTTAACCACCAACAAAAGAACTTTTATTACCAATTTAGTAATTTAATCTTTATCTTCTATCTTTTTCATGTTGATACTTTTTAATTAAATTCATCATTTGTCATTTCACATCATGACTCACTTTTTTACAAAGCTTCACATAACCTCTGATCATAGTTAAATGCTTCTTTAATATGGTGATTCCTCCACCTTTCAAACACTTGTTATAAAAGAAACAAATGATATGATTAAAAGAAACAAATGATATGGTTCTTCATTCTGAGAACCACTTCAATATGAGCCCAAGTTGGATTATTAAATCTTGCTGAAGTGGTTGAATTATTAGGAGTATTTGAACTTGTTTCCATTTATTTGTAAAAATAAATAAAGGCATGTATCAAAATTAACTTGATAATTTCATATCAAAATAAAGTTGTGTAAAAAATTGAAGAAATATATCAATAATAGTTTCTCAATAACTCATGTTTCTTTCCAACGATAAGTCATTTTGTTTGATTACATAATTCAAACATAAGATCACAACTATAAACTATTTTTGTAATTATATAATTCAAAAATAAACTTACAACTATAACCTATTTTGTATGATTATATAATTCAATCATAAACTCAAAAGTCACAAGTGTAACTCATTTTGTGTTATTATATAATTCAATTATAAACTCATATCTATAATTCAATTTATGTAATCACATAATTCAACTATAAACTCTTAACTATAACTTATTATGTGATTTGACCATAGACTCTTAACTATAACATATTTTGTATGATTATTGATCAGTTGATTAAATGATCCAACCATAGACTTAAACTCACAACTATAATTCAATTTGCATAATTACTTATCATACGATTCAACCATAAATTAACTAATCTATTTTGATAAATACAAAATTCAATTTATAATATATAACCCAGTTTATAATAAAGAATAACCTTTTATTCAATTTTTAATATATCTCAATCTCAAATTTCAGAGAAAAATAACCTCAAATTTATAATCCAATTTCAGTTTTCAATTTAGACAACAAATAAATAACCTCAAACTCAAATTCATAATGCAATTCAAAATTCTAGTTCTCACTAAAAGTAAAGTAAGAAACACAATCAATTCTAATTTTGAAGTCAACATCATGATAATTTTAATAAATGAAACAAACTCAAACTTCTATTTCACTATTCCAATTTTACATATTCACAATTCAAAGTTCAATTCATAAGCCATCCATGATAGATTATACACTCATACAGCACATCCATAATTCCATAAGTCTCCAACATAAGCAACCACACACACACACACAATTGACACACACACGGTTCCACAATTGACACATACACACACTAGCAACATGCAACGTTGACTTAAGCTCACAAGTGACGAGAAATAAGTTACAACACTCCAATTTTAGATTGCAACACATGAGTGTGATGATTGGCGGAGATGGTGTGATTGATTGGTGCAACTGGCGGTGACTAGCGAGTGGCTGTTGGCTGGTACGATACTATGATTAGTGAATGGCGATGGTTGACGCAACTGGTGATTGGCAGATGAGAGGAGCTGGCGAGTTGCGGGTTGTGGCGCACCTAAGGCGGGGGGGGTTGGGGCAACCAATTGCTAGATCTGGAATGGTCGAATGGGTCTGGAAAACAATTTGATTTTATTTGGACTTTAATTTTATTTTTTTACATTTTAGTCCTCCAACTTTTTGAAATTCATAATATCCACTGATATTTGACCGATATTGACATCAATCGAAAAGGCTAATCCAATTTTTTTTTACCATTTTTTAACCGATACAAGCTTACCTTCCGATACAAAGTCCTGGTTGAAACCCCTTCCCTTGTCAATGTCAATGTTGTGTTAAAAGTAGAGTTTTGTTTTGAATAGGAATCAAAAGAGGAAAGGAGGAAAAAGCATCCCAGGCGCTGTGACTTTTGCACGCAAAGGCTACCTTTCGTCGCGACACCATGAATTTGACACACGACCAGTCCCCTATATAGATGTAAGCTTCGACTTCCATTTTTCATTATAATAAATTTTGTATAATTATTCTTTTTATTAATATGAATAAAATTAAAAACTAAAAATTATTTTAATAAATAGTTAGTAATACATTCATCATTTTTTATTTCGATAACTAAGTAAGAATTTTATGAAATTTTATTTGTAAACTGATATTCATTAATCAAAATAAAACTCAATCAATGTTATATTCAAAATTAAATATATTAATTTTCGAAATATTTCTATTTTTTAAAAATAATTATTTTGTAAAATTGTAGGTATTAAATGTTATTAAATTAAAAAACTTTCAAAGTAATTTTATTTTAATTAACTATAAAAACACACGAATATAAATTAAATAATTTATATTTCTTATTACTACTTAATATTAAATAATTAATTAATGATGAACAAGAAAACAACTAATGAGAACAAAGGAAACTAGTATGATATAAAAAACCACAAATTCAACAAAAAATAAAACGGGAACCAGACATAACATGACTAAAAAACCAGGGCACTACACTTGAGGATTCAGTTCAGGTGCTCCTGCAGCTATACTTGTCCCTGCCATTAATGTGACATACCATCTGAGGTATCATCATATTGCAATTACAAAGGCAGAGACAGTGCATGAAAAAGCATTTATTTAGATAGAAATACTTTCCTTGGTTAAAACTGAGACTCTCCTGGCATATGTAATACATTAGTTGCAGAAAAGGGTCGTAGCCCAGAGCAGGTACAAGCAGCATAACCACAAAATATCCAATGCTCAATATGCTTTCCAGAACTCATAAGATGTGTGCAGAAATAATCCCTAGCTGCTGCCACGAGCTTGCAACCTCTTCCTCTCAAACTCAAGCTGAAGGGACATCATGCACAGAAGTTATTATTCCTGTTCAGATTTCTACCAAATACAGACTTTCGAATCCTAACATGTAGACTTACCACTTTCTTCACTCTGTCATTAGCAGCAGCAGTTCCTCCACTGACACATTCAGCGAGATATGGAGCGCTAACTCGAACTTCATTCATTACAACTATAGAAGTCTTATCCCATCGCACTGGAAGCCTGGTGACAAACATTCACATGAGCTCAAAAGGTTTGGCTTTTGGACATGATCTAGCATTTTTGTTATTTTCATTCACATGGAGACATCAGTGGAAATCAAAAATTGAAATTCTTACTTACATTAAAGTTTCAAAAGTAAAGCAAAATGATTCAGAAAATTCCCAAAAATTATCTGATCAAGCACACATGCGACTTGAATTGCTACAAAACTTACGTAAGATGAAATGAAAACCACAATAGCTGTATATTGCAAGAAATATGTCCCAATGCTCAGATGATGTAGTTACACTAACATCTTTGAAAGTCAATAATTTTGCCATCATAATGCAAACTTCACCCATAAAAGACCAATCCAAAAACCAAATCTCGAATAATTTACTCCTGCTTTCTTCAAAAATTCATATTGCTCAACCACAAATATTTGTAATCATTGTCTCATCAAAACCTGCAGCATTTTCAAACTACAAAAATTCATAATGCTCAACCACAAATATTTGTAATCATTCTCATCAAAACCTGCAGCATTTTCAAACTACAAAAATTCATATTGCTCAAGCACAAATACTTGTAATCATTGTCTCATCAAAACCTGCTGCATTTTCAAACTATGTACACCTTGCCAACCAAATTTAGTTCTAGTAAAGCATGTCAGAAGTCAGAAACTGGGAAACTTGGATCAAACTATCATGGTTTGCAACTGATTCAACTATTACCAAGCAAAGAACTTTTTTCAACACATGGCAATACTAAGGAAGGGCTTTCTTAAAAATTGACCCAATTAAGTTGATTCAACCCCAAAAATAAAATGCGAACCTACTCAAGAAACGAACTGGCGATCCAGATGCACAGAAAAAGAGTGAGAAAAAAGCATGGAAGTTAAAGGGCAAGGCAATTACGTCTTAGACAAGGCATCAAATAGGCTCTGAGCTTCAGCCGTAACACCAACTCCAATCCTCTCAGCCTCTGCTTCTGCTTGTCTGCAAACCCAATTCAAGTCCTCCAAAACATCCCATCAGAACTTCCCCATCAAACAAAACGTATCAAAGAAAAACACGTAAGCAAACTATTACAACAGATCACCTTAAAGCCAATTCCTCCCTAGCTTGAAGAGCATGGAGATCTATATAACACTTCTTAATGTCAAGAGGGTCCTCAGCTTGACCCAGAAAAGAAAACTCCTTTATATAACTCGCTTTCAGAAATCTTATGTTCCTCCTAGGCCCAGCTTTGGAACCCTCTTGTGAAAGAAGATCATAAATTAAGAAACAACACCAAAAGCACAGCAGACAGACAAAGACTGAATCGCAAGTGAAAGACAACAAGAACAAAAAAGGAAAGGATATGAAGGACGAGAATGTTTGAAGGCCGGTCAAAGGTGATAACTTGGCCCTCGAACTGGTCACCAAGTGTTGTCTTGATCGAAAGCAAGCAACCCACTGCAAAATCCTCGCTGTTGCCAGTGTTAACACCGTCCATGGCTGCTCCCTCTCTCTTTCCGGCCCTCTTCAATCTCGTGGAGTCTCCGCCGTCGTAACTTCTTGGGGTTGTTTATGGCTTTTGGAGGGATGGGTTACGAGGGTCTGAGAGCCCACCCGCACTTGGTGGTGTAGGGTCGTTAACTAGATTTTCATTTTCGGGTCTAGATTTGACACCAAGTCCAATGGGCTAGAGAGGCAGAATTTTAATTTACATTTAGAATGGTGTGAGAGTAGACACCATTTACCCACTTCTTGTCCTGACAAGTGAGCAAATTTAGTACCAAAAAAACATATTTCAGGGGGCTTTTGTCTCTTGACATCATGTTCTTCTATGTTCATCCTTTCCTTTCAATTCGCTTAATATATAATTTGATGTTCTCCCAGTAGACATGGAATCAGTCTCTACCGACATGTGTTGTTAGTTCCTAATATTTGATAATGCATTCCCAATTATCGGTGAGTAGTCTTCCTCTCTTTGTCACGTGACAGCAACCAAATACGTTGTCTAATCGGAACCAGTGATTTTGGTTTTGGTTTGTGGACAGCTCGTAAATCCTAATCCTTTGTCCTTGAATGCTAAAGTGACATAAAGCTGGAATTTTTGTACTGTAATGATATGATTGGATGTAGGTACACATGTATAGTTTCTATTGTTAGAAATGACGCATGAAATGGAATACCATCTAACAATCAATCTCTGTGGTCCCTAAAGAATGGAATACAAAGAGATTTTAGTATGAGGTTTCTACTTGGTTGGTTCTTGTACTTGAGGAAATACGTCAGTGGAGAAAGACCACAGACGCTCGCTGAAAATGGAATACAGATATTATATAAGAAAAAGGGAAAGTTGAATTATGTAAAGGTGGTGTTTGCCACGTGTAAGATAGGATGCGAGGCATGAAGGCAGCGAGTTTGGAGGAGTGGTTGGACGAACCACAAAGAACATGAAGAAGAAAGTGAACACAAACAAACACCGTATAGAAAAATGAGATTCTCGAGGTGACTTTGACTGCTCACCCACTTCCATTCTCGTGTTTCTTTTCCGAATCCGTCAATTCTCTTGAAGCTTGGCCTCTGCACATAAGTCTGCTTCCAAATTGGCAGAATGCAAAGAATCCGTATCTCAAAGTAGAAGGCTAAACAATTTCATTATTATTAACGATAGTACAAGAAGCGAGTCCAGATGGGCACTATTAGTCCATCCAAGTATCATTCTTTCTATTTCCATGTCAAAAAGCTTCTTCGTTGGATGTTTTTTGCTATTGTTCCTTTGCTTCTGTTTCGCTTCTACTTCTATCCTCACCCAATTCTTCATTCTCACCCTGTACACATCTCTTCCTCTGTTTCTCCTTCTACTATAGGTAAGTGTGTGAACTTGGAAGAAAGTTGATTTCTTTCTTGTTCTTTGGTTGATAACTTTGTTCTTTGATTGTTTCGGATATGAAAAAGCGATTCTTAATACTGTTTATTATTGCAGAGAAGGAAGACGCACCATGTGATTACACCAATGGCAGATGGGTTCATGATACCAATGGTCCTTTATACAATGGCACGACTTGTGGTACCATCAAGGAAGGTCAGAATTGCATTCGGCATGGCAGACCTGACTTGGGTTTTCTTTACTGGAGATGGAGACCCGAACAGTGTAAGCTTCCAAGGTTTGAACCCAACACATTTCTTCAACTTCTTAGAAACAAACGTTTAGCATTTGTTGGTGATTCCATGGCTAGAAACCAGTTGGAGTCACTTCTTTGCTTGCTTGCCACTGCTTCAGTCCCTAAGCTTGTTCATCGAGATGGCGAGGATAACAAGTTCCGTAGATGGTATTTTGAGTCCTACAATACCAGTATATCAATCTATTGGTCACCATTTCTGGTAAAAGGTGTGGAGAAATCGAAGACTGGTCCTGATCATAACGAGTTGTATTTGGATCATCTTGATGAGAAGTGGGCAGCCGACATGGATGGGTTTCACATGATTGTATTATCAATCGGGCATTGGTTTCTACATCCAGCAGTTTACTACGAGGATGGTCATGTAATAGGTTGTCATTACTGTCCTGGTCTTAATCATACTGAAATTGGGTTTTATGATGTGCTAAGAAAAGCTTTGAAGACTACACTTAACACTGTAATTGAAAGAGTGAAGACAAAACGAAATGGGATAGATGTAATTCTGGCAACATTTTCACCTTCACATTTTGAAGGTGAGTGGGACAAGTTTGGTGCTTGTCCAAAGACCGAACCTTACGGGAAGGGTGAGAAGTCGCTTGAAGGAATGGACGCAGAGATGAGGCAAATTGGGATTGAAGAAATGGAAGCTGCAAAATTGAAATCCCATTTACACGAGCTGAGATTAGAGGCACTGGATATCAGCAAATTGTCACTGATGAGACCGGATGGACATCCAGGTCCTTACATGCATCCAAATCCCTTTGCCAATGGTATAACAGAGCGAGTCCAAAATGACTGTGTACACTGGTGTCTGCCAGGGCCTGTAGATACATGGAATGAGATATTACTAGAGGTGATGAAGAGATGGGAGTATGAATCAAGACAAGAAGAAAATTGAGCCATTGCAAGTGGTGTAATGGATTTTGTCAGGCCTCCAGATGAAGACAAATTAAAAATTCAGAGGTTGGGTTGGTAACAACTACAATGGTAATTTTTCGTGGTCCTTGTAAAGTGTGCAAAATGATGACAATATGAGGTAAGTTCCAAACCTTCCATTTTGTCTACTGGGTATTTGCTTGTAATTAGGTGTTAATGGACTTTTCCAAGTCAAGGTGCGGGTGAAATTTGAATTTGTTGTAGTCCAATAAAAAAACGTTCTCCAACTGCTTTTGGACGTGTAAAGGCAAAGGAGACTGGGTAAGAACAATTTCAATCTTCTTGTTGAAAGTGAAAGTGACAACCTCGGAGTAATAATGACTGGTTCAAGGTATCCAACGTAACTTTTCCCAGCTTGCAAATGAAGAGACTCCGCAGCAATGATTACACCTTATCACCTAACCACCTATTAATTAGGCATTCTCCAGAGAAAACCAATGATTACACCTTAGCACCTAACTGCCTATTAATTAGGCATTCTCGACGGAAAGTTTTAGTTGGGTGCAATTGTTAGGCATAAGTCCTGACATTTCTCGACTGAATATTCAGGTTTTTTTTTGAATTATGCGTTAAAAGAATAGGTGTGCCCACCTGCTAAGGCGTGACTCTATTTGTTATGGCAGATTTTACATATGGGTTGATTTGCCTGATGTATTGTTCAATATTTATTCTCGTCGCTTTTAATTCTATTATCTTTTCTTCAAAAAAAAAAAAGTCCCACATGTAATGTATCTATAGGAGATCATTACTTAATAAAATTTAATTAAGGTTAAATTAATGTATACAAATTTACAATAATCTAATATATTTCAAAATAATTAATACTAATATTTTTAATCATTTAATTTTACAAAAAAAGTTCAATCCTTGTAAAGTGATTAAAAGATTTTCAATTCACGTCGTCTCTCATATAGATACTCAAGCTCCTTCTCAATTTCATTGTTTAAAAGATAAGGAATCATCCAATATATGCATGAATTTTTTATCACTAGTGTTTAAATAGCAGCGAACCCATCTCTGTAATATTTGTTAAGAGAATTATCATATTAAAAAATAATTAAATACAACATATAATAGTGTCAACTATCATACATAATGGTTCAGCCGGATTTCGCTGATCCGGACCATCCTTGTTTTGATCCATATCCTTGAGTAATTTTGGTTGCTGAGCACCTGCAAAACGAACAAAGGCACTCCGGGGGTAGTTTCCCGGGAGGCCCCTCCGACGCTCAAGTCAGTATTTTGAGAGAGTTTTAGGTTTTGGAGAACGAA